>ML664156.1:523221-664017 GCA_007570785.1 Antilocapra americana
GGGGGGTTCCGGAGGGGAAGCACATGTAAACCCATGGTGATATCATGACAATGTATGGCAAAAACAATAAAAAAAAAAAAAGAATTTAATGGGTTAAGATGGGGAAATAAAGTGAAGTTGTGTCAGATGTAAATCTGGTAACACTCTCCTTCCTCCTAAATTCATCAGTTTTCTGCAGGTTAAAATGAGTCACAGTCATCAATAAAATTGATGGCACACCCTAGGGCCAAGCCAGTGTACAAAAGGTACACTGAAGTCCCACACAAACTGTAGAATCACGTGGAATGTAGGCTTCCCTCTCTCTCTGCCTGATCCAAAGTTCTCTGGCCTTAATTTTCTTTTCCTTTTGTTTGCTTCCTTGGGAAAAGGACATTTTCTTTTCACTCCCCAACTTCTTCCCAATGTCCTTTTCATTTTGGTCAATTTTGTCTTCAGTGGCCAGTAATTTGTATTATGTTTTCCAAGACTATTTTCTGTTTATTTACTCATTCTCTTAGGAATACCTTAGGAATAACTTAGAAATACCTAAGGACCAATTATTTTTTAAAATTGGTATTTTAATATTTGCCAAGTACAAATAGGACTCAGTAAACCAATAACATGGCTGTCTCCTAACTTTTTCCCTGGCCTCCTGACTATAGTTTGATGATTACTGTCCACTTCACTCCTCACTAGTCACAGGCTGATTGAGTTCTGGTACCCCTGCAGATAAATAAATCCAACAACATATAAATCTGCTCTGAGTTGAAGTATCTGCCTTCTTTTGGTGATAAAAATAATATGTCTCCCTGGTAAGTGACTGATGGAACAAAGATTGCTTTTAGAAATCAACAAACCAATAAACAGAAAGAAAAAGAAAAAAAAAAAACCTGTGTTCCTAAAAACCATAGTCAGGACAAAAATTTGATCAGACTCCTGCACACAGAGAGTTAGAAGCTAAACTTTAAATATAAGTATCCTGGGTAGAGGGAGGCAAACATGCCATTGCAGTATCTGCCTTCTTTAGGTGATAAAAATAGTATGTCTCCCTGGTAAGTGATTGATGGAACAAAGATTGCTTTTAGGAATCAACAAACCAATAAACAGAAGGAAAAAACAAAGACTTGTGTTCCCGAAAACCATAGTCAGGACAAATATTTGATCAGACTCCTGCACACAGAGAGTTAGAAGCTAAACTCTAAATACAGGTATCCTGGGTAGAGGGGATTTTCCTATTTTTCATGTTAATCCAAAGGATGAAACACTTTCTGACCAAAAGGTTAGACTAGTGGGTTGGTTGCCCAATGGAAAAATGTATATTTCAATGACATTTTCAGAGGGCTGACTATAGTAGACTCAACTTCTAGGAAGCATGTTTCCTGAATAATTTGACATTTCCAAACTATGCACCTTGAATAATATATGTAACTTGGATTTATGACTTGGACTCAGTAGATCAGTTAGCCAGAAAAGGTGACCCATCTGACATCTCACCACTCCAGTCACATGTCCAAGTCCTTGATCCAGGAGCATCCACACCACCCAGGAGTGTGCTAGAAATGCAGCATCTCAGACCCCTCCCCAGACTTGCTGACTTGGAATCTGCATTTTAACAAGATTCCCAGGTGATTAGAGTTTGAGACGTTTAACTCCTGAAAGTTTGAGAAGCCTACTGAAAAAAATAAAACACCCCTAAAAGTCAGAGAAGCTATAACAATGTTTAAATAATTGCCCAATTATTTATTCACTTTTGGGGATGGAAGTTTTACCCTTGCTAGAATTGAAGACCACTGTGGAGATCTCTTTTCCTCTTCCTTCACTCCCTATCTCATTGCCTGTCTGAGTTGTAACTTCTGGAGATTTAACTTGGTGGAAAGCCACCTTTGAGTAAAGGAGACTGGCCAGCAGGGGAGATGATGGAGAATTAAGGACATCTCTTGCAGCTATATCCTGGCTGAAAAAGAAAGTGAAAGTCACTCAGTCATGTCCAACTCTTTGCAACCCCATGGAGTATACAGTCCACGGAACTTTCCAGGCCAGAATACTGGAGTGGGTAGCCTTTCCCTTCTCAGAGGGATCTTCCCCACCCAGGGATTGAACCTAGTTCTCCTGCATTGCAGGCAGATTCTTTACCAGCTGAGCCATAATAGAAGCCCAGGAATACTGGAGTGGGTAGCCTATCCCTTCACCAGTGGATCTTCCCAATCCAGGAATCGAACCAGGATCTCCTGCATTGCAGGTGAATTCTTTACCAACTGAGTTATCAGGGAAGCCATGAAATGTCCCAAAGGGACATTGCTTTGGGATAGTGTAGACATAGGAATTCATTATAGTAGTTATATAAGGTTAATAGGGTTTTACTGCTAAAGCAGTGCTGCTAGACTGTCTTATTGTTCCCTTTCCTCATAAGAACTGGAGTGTATGGGCATAACGCAATCAGCTGTACCTGCCTTAGTTGACCCCTCATTTATTTTCCCTATAGGTATAAAATAGCAGATGGGAGACAATAGTTATAGACAAGGTTTTCAGAACAGAATGAGACAGGTTGTGGTTGAGGTCAAGCCTAGCCCTTCCTTCCAGCCTCTACACAGCTGGACCTGATAAAAGAAAAATGTAACCTTTGTTGCTTAGATTGATGTACATATTATGATTGAATGAAGTATGCTGAAGACAAATAATAAACATACTATTGTTAAATCTGATTACGCAGAAATCTGACTTCTGCAAGGGGAATGTTCCGATGATAGATTGGGGAATGAGCTGAATAATAAGGTTGCTGATGGAAGATAGAAAACAAAAGATTGTATAGAATGATATGTGATGTAATGGGGATGTTTTTGGGGTATAAAACTGTACAACAATAAAGAGAGAGACTGCTCCATCAACACATTGACTCAGCTCAGTACTTCACCAATGCCACTCATCCCTCAGGACCCCTGGACCCGCCAGGGCTGGACCCCAGTACTAATCAATGTTGCCTATGGCAAGGTTGAGGGTGGCTGACTACAGAGGGACCACCAAGGAAACTTTTGGGATGATGGAAACATTCTTCATATTGATTGAGATGGTGTTTAAATGGGCATGCATTTGTTAAAACTCATCTGACTGTACACATAAAATGAGTGCCTTTTATTGTATGACAGTTATACCTGATAAAGTTCATTTTAAAAGGTAAAAGAAAAGATTATCACATATATTGTTAATCTTCTGTCTCATCATTATGAGATTTGTGTTTGCCCCTGACTGAATACAGTCTTTGAAATGTCTCTTCAGTGGATAAGCTACTTGTCCATGTATAAGCTATAAGTATGTACAGAAGGAGGCAGGGAGAAGTGGATGTATATTTTTGTAGTCAGAGTTCTAAAAAAGCGAGATTAAATGATATCTTCAAAAACTGGGGGGGAAAATGTACCTCCTTACTTAAATGCTTGAGGGAAATTCTCTTGGAGAATGTGGTTGACTGGAAATACAATAGTGAAGATAGTAATTATCTTTACTTAATTCTCAAGGAATCCATCATTCCAGCAGAAAGTATAAAGGTCTCATCTCAGTGTTTTAAGACTGGACTTCCTCCATCTGTGGGACTCTTTAGTAATCACTTGAGTTTTGAGATGAATCCTAGATTTTAAACACGAGGTCCCATACCCCTACAAAAAGTCCTGAGTAATTGTAACAACAAAAACAAAACCATGAATAGTAAGAAAAGAAATCACCTTCCTAATTATAAGGCAAACAATGACAAAGGCCTAGGTTTTTAACATGACAAAGGAGAAACAAATTTTAATTAACACTGTCTGGCACATAGCAGATATTCAATAAATACTTGTTGTCTGATAAGCAGGGCTAAAAATTTTTTTTCTGAGTACTGTGAGAAGAGGATAGAACTGTCTAAAATCTTATCTTTGTTTTTAACCAAGGCAGTTCAAACATAGACTGCACATCCAAATATCAAAGGTGAAGAGTAAAGAAAATCTGTGTTATTAAACCCTTTCTCTGTAAGTCCTACTTGGGGCATCAGGGGAACCGTTGCTACATTTTCAAATCCAACTCCAGTGACCTGATGTGTTGTGCTGCTTGAATTATAAAATTCAGAATTAAAATATATCCCCATTCATGCATTAGCCTACCAGAACCAAAGATTCTCTGGACACTCTTTAGGCTTGACACTTGTTTCTCTCACTGTATTAGATTACTCTTAGTGAACTACCAAGGGAAAAGACATCTGCCTGTCTCCTGCCAAAATTATATGACCAGCAGGTCTCATCTTCCATAACAAATTATATCTTGGCTTCAGATTTGTATATTGAAAAAAAAAAAGATGGCTGAGAAAATAAAACATTAATTCACTGAGTACTTTCCTGTCACAGATGAAGAAAATGCTTTTGACAATGACTCACCTTAGGCTAGAGGAGGACATGGCAACCCACTCTAGTATTCTCACCTGGAAAATCCCATGGACAGAGGAGCCTGGTGGGCTATAGTCCACAGGGTCACAGAGTCAGATATGACTGAAGTGACTGAGCACCCACACATGCACAACCTGGGCTGTTACTTTTACTTGTCACTATGAGGTCTGTTAGAACTGGATTATTCATCTATGTCAATAGATTCAATCATTTAACTGACATTAATTGATTTAACAAATATTTATTGATGGTTGATTTGTGCCAGGCACTGTCCAGAGGAGTCACTCTCCCCATGCCTGCTAAATTGAATTTATCATTATGTTTCCCTATATTTCCTACACAAATTTTATTTCTCCTCCATAGTCTTCTATATCTCATATTGTTCCTTAAAGTTGTTTCAAGTCTTCAGTTGTTAGTTGGTGGAGCTGTTATTAAACAAGGGAAGACAGCCATACTTCTAAGGACTGTGACTATTCTAGGCTAGGCATTCAGAGTAGAATGAACAAAATAACAAACTTCTGTCATTTTGCAAGTTTAGAAGAGACAGACATTTAATAAGAAAAATGTATGGTGACTGCTTGTGGTGGGAATGCTAAGAAAATCACAATATTCAATAATGGAAAAGAAATCAAAGTAGGGTGGAGGAGAACAGAAGGATGCATCAACTCAAGCATTGTTTAAGCTGGAATCTGAAGGATAGAAAGGAAGAAGTCATGTAAAGATCTGGACGGTGATCCTTGCAGGCAGGAAGTCCAGCATGGACAAATGCCTCAAGACAAGGGGTAGAGGATATTCTGAAGTCTTTAAGGAAGCAGAGCAAATGGATGAAAGAGACAGAGGGGTGAGGTAAGCTTGGAAAGGAAAGCAGAGCTTTGCCAGTCATAGTAACGTATTTGGGTTTCATGTGAAATGTAAGAGAAGCCACAGAAGGATTTCAAGCAGGAATGAGGAGGTAGGTGGTCTGAATTATATTTTTTAGAAAATTGCTGTGGTTGCTGAGCAGAAGTGCAAGGTCACAAAGGAGGCTCTCACTGTCTGTGTTTTTCTGGGCTCCAAAATCACCACGGATGGTGACTGCAGCCATGAAATTAAAAAATGCCTGCTCCTTAGAAGGACAGTCATGACCAACCTAGATAGCATATTAAAAAGCAGAGACATTACTTTGCCAATAAAGGTGGGTGAGACAGTAGGTATTGCAAGAGGGCATCAGAAGGCAGACACACTGAAACCATAAAAACAGATAACTAGCCAATCTGATCACACAGACCACAGCCTTGTCTAACTCAATGAAACTAAGTCATGCTGTGTGGGGCCACCCAAGATGGTCAGGTCATGGTGGAAAGGTCTGACAGATTGTGGTCCACTGGAGAAGGGAATGGCAAACCACTTCAGTATTCTTGTCTTGAGAACCCTATGAACACTATGAAAAGACAAAAAGATAGGACACTGAAAGATGAACTCCCCAGGTTGGTAGGTGCCCAAAATGCTACTGGAGATCAGTGGAGAAATAACTCCAGAAAGAATGAAGGGATGGAGCCAAAGCAAAAACAATGCCCAGTTGTGGATGTGACTGGTGATAGAACAAAGGTCTGATGTTGTAAAGAGCAATACTGCATAGGAACCTGAAATGTTAGGTCCATGAATCAAGGCAAATTAGAAATGGTCAAACATGATATGGCAAGAGTGAATGTCGACATTCTAGGAATCAGCAAACTGAGATGGACTGGAATGGGTGAATTTAACTCAGATGACCATTATATCTAATACTGTGGGCAGGAGTCCTTAGAAGAAATGGAGTAGCCCTCATGGTCAACAAAAGAGTCTGAAATGCATTACTTGGATGCAATCTCAAAAATGACAGAATGATCTCCGTTCCTTTCCAAGGCAAACCATTCAATATCACAGTAATCCAAGCCTATGCCCCAACCAGTAATACTGAAGAAGCTGAAGTTGAACGGTTCTATGAAGACCTACGAGACCTTTGAGAACTAACACCCAAATATGGTGTACTTTTTATTATAGGGGACTAGAATGCAAAAGTAGGAAGTCAGGAAACACCTGGAGTAATAGGCAAATTTGGCTTTAGAGTATAGAATGAGGCAGGGCAAAGGCTAACAGAGTTTTGCCAAGAGAACGCACTAGTCATAGCAAACATCCTCTTCCAACAACACAAGAGAAGGCTCTACACATGGACATCACCAGATGGTCAATACTGAAGTCAGATTTATTATCTTCTTTGCAGCCAAAAATGGAGAAGCTCTGTACAGTTAGAAAAAATAAGACAAGAAGCTGACAGTGGCTAGGATCATGAACTCCTTATTGCCAAATTCAGACTGAAATTGAAGTAGGGAAAACCACTAGATCATTCAGGTATGACCTAAATCAAATCCCTTATTATTGTACAGTGAAAGTGAGAAGTTGATTTAAGGGACTAGATCTGATAGACAGAGTGCCTGATGAACTATGGACAGAGGTTTGTGACATTGTACAGGAGACAGGGATTAAGACCATCTCCATGGA
The DNA here is from genome assembly GCA_007570785.1 of Antilocapra americana. Lineage (NCBI taxonomy): Eukaryota > Metazoa > Chordata > Mammalia > Artiodactyla > Antilocapridae > Antilocapra > Antilocapra americana. The sequence continues at coordinate 530,127 of ML664156.1, forward strand.
AAAGAAATGCAAAAGAGCAAAATGGCTGTCTGAGGAGGGCTTATACATAGCTGTGAAAAGAAGAGAAGTGAAAAGCAAAGGAGAAAAGGAAAGATATTCCCATCTGAATGCAGAGTTCCAAGAATAGCAAGGAGAGATAAGAAAGCCTTCCTCATTGATCAGTGCAAAGAAATAGAGGAAAACAGCACAATGAGAAAGACTAGAGATCTCTTCAAGAAAATTAGAGATACCAAGGGAAGATTTCATGCAAAGATGGGCTCAATTAAGGACAGAAATGGTATGGACCTAACAGAAGCAGAAGATATTCAGAAGAGGTGGCAAGAATACACAGAAGAACTATACAAAAAAAATCTTCACAACCCAGATAATCACAATGGTGTGATCACTCACCTAGAGCCAGACATCCTGGAATGTGAAGTCAAGTGGGCCTTAGAAAGCATTACTATGAACAAAGCTAATGGAAGTGATGGAATTCCAGTTGAGCTATTTCAAATCCTGAAAGATGATGCTATCAAAGTGCTGCACTCAATATGCCAGCAAATTGGAAAACTCAGCAGTGGCCACAGGACTGGAAAAGGTCAGTTTTCATTCCAATCCCAAAGAAAGGCAATGCCAAAGAATGCTTAAACTACCGCACAATTGCATTCATCTCATCTGCTAGTAAAGTAATGCTCAAAATTCTCCAAGCCAGGCTTTAGCAATATGTGAACCATGAGCTTCCAAATGTTCAAGCTGGTTTTAGAAAAAGCAGAGGAACCAGAGATCAAATTGTCAACATCCGGTGGATCATCAAAAAAGCAAGAAAGTTCCAGAAAGGCATCTATTTTGCTTTATTGACTATGCCAAAGCCTTTGACTTTGTGGATCACAATAAACTGTGGAAAATTCTGAAAGAGATGGGAATACCAGACCATCTGACCTGTCTCTTGAGAAACCTGTACGCAGGCCAGGAAGCAACAGTTAGAACTGGACATGGAACAACAGACTGGTTCCAAATAGGAAAATGAGTACATGAAGGCTGTATATTGTCACCCTGCTTATTTAATTTATATGCAGTGCACATAATGAGAATTGCTGGGCTGGAATAAGCACAAGCTGGAATCAAGACTGCCTGGAGTAATATCAATAACCTCAGATATGCAGATGACACCACCCTTATGGCAGAAAGCAAAGAAGAACTAAAGAGCCTCTTGATGAAAGTGAAAGAAGAGAGTGAAAAAATTGGCTTAAAGCTCAACATTCAGAAAACTAAGATCATCGCATCTGGTCCCATCACTTCATGGCAAATAGATGGGGAAACAGTGGAAACAGTGTCAGACTTTATTTTTCTAGGTTCCAAAATCACTGCAGATGGTGATTGCAGCCATGAAATTAGAAGATGCTTACTCTTTGGAAGGAAAGTTATGACCAACCTAGATAGCATATTGAAAAGCAGAGACATTATTTTGCCAACAAAAGTCCGTCTAGTCAAGGCTATAGTTTTTCCAGTAGTCATGTATGGATGTGAGAGTTGGACGGTGAAGAAAGCTGAGTGCCGACAAATTGATCTTCACTGGTCTGTAAGCTCTTTCTCATCTGGTCACCTCTTTCATCCACTCCTCTGTACTAACTCCATCCAGTTCATCTCCCTGTAACTTCTTGTCCCCTAGAAGATTATTTTCTCATTTATGGGCTTCCTTGTTTTTGTTGGTCTTTTTTATCTGAAAGCCCCTTCCCAACTTAGAATCTGCTACCATTACTTATCATTCAAGACCAACAGAAATACAATCTATCCTCTGTACCTGGTCAATCTCTCTCCATTGTATCCCTCAAGGATCTTACCTATCCACATACTTTTATTATAATTGCTTTCTATTTCATGATAGGTGTGTGTTATGTGTGTGTTTCCTTTTCAATCCTTTGAGTTCCTTGGGTACAAATCCTGGTATTTGTCTCTGTATTTTGTTCTTCAAATTATATCACATATAGCAAGTGGTTGACTACATACCTGCCTTTGGATCTGAAGTGTACAGGTTAAACCCAAAAGGAGTGGCCTTATATAATTCTAACAATCAGAAGCAAAAAGGAGGTCACAAAGGCTTCATGAAGTATATTCACTTATTGGACCACCTTTGAAAGGGGGATGTTTGGGGACTTTGGTATGACTATGTAACTCAAAGGCAAAGATTAGTCTGATAAAACATCCCTCATCCTTTCTCAAACCTACCTTCTTCCTCTTGCAGCATATAAATAAGTAAACTGACTGTTGTGTTTACCATTTTCTGGGCTTCCCTTATGATGCAGCCAGTCCACTTCTATGTGGCCTGCCTTTCTGCATGGATTTACATCTGGGAGAGAAGTGATTGGGCTTTCCTCACTACCTGTATTCACTTCTTCAGTTTCTACTCCCTGAAACATACTTTCTGCTGGGCAAGTTCTAATCAATCTCTGTCCCACTCTACATCTAAACTGGAGATTAGAGCTCATCACTCCCCACTCTGGACTACCAAGACATCTCTTACATTCCTATCTTACAAGACACATCATACCATCTGGTAATAAAAGACTATGTGCACTGCAAAGGCAGGGCTATTTCCAATTTATTTTCATATCTTCAATAAACATCTAAATATCTGGCATATTGCAAGCACATAATAAATGATAGATGGGTGGATGGATGAGCAGAGCAGAAGATAGAGCCTTTCAAACAAAGCCAGCTTCCCTCCCCTAGACTTCTACTAAACTTTCAGAAAAGTTAACCTGACTTAAAAAAAAAATTCTACAAATTAAGATGCTATAGGTGAGTAAGTATGTTATATGTCGTTAACAAAGGAATGTATATTTCAATACACCTTGAAATTAAGGAAAATAAAATCACCCAGTTTTATTATGTTTCAAAAAAAAAAAAAAAAAGATGCTATAGGTGCAGTGACCAAAAACCCCTTGACTCATATTGGTACTTTTCCAGCTCAGCCATTTTCACTTGATCAACATATGCTGGTTCCTTTGTGGTCACAAGATGGTTGAAACAAGATGTTTCAACCCTTCAGTGCACAGCATGCTAAGTCGCTTCAGTTGTGTCCAACTCTTTGCAACCCTACGGACCATAGTCTGCCAGGCTCCTCTGTCCATGGGATTCTTCAGGTGATAATACTAAAATGGGTTGCCATGCCATCATGAGGGGGATCTTCCCAACACAAGGATCGAGCCCACATCTCTTATGCCTCCTGCATTAGCAGGCAGGTTCTTTATCACTACACCACTTGGGAAGTCCCTCCAACCCTTAAACATAGATGAAAGGGCTATCTCCCCTTAGGAGAGAGGAAACCTTTCCAAAGAAGCTCCTCAGAGAGTTTCCCCGTAAGTCTCACCAGCTAGAACTAGTTCATATGCCCAATCAGTCTCTGGCAAGGAGTCTAGTCACATTTACAGAGATTTACTCTTGAACTAGGGAGGAGATCACCATCCTTAGAGCCATGTGGGTAATAGGTAGCTGCCTAAACAGAACGGAGTTTCTGGTAGCAGGAGGGAGGAAGAGAGGATGCTGGACAGTCACAATTCCCAATTGACCTCCTTATACAATATGCATCCCCAGTTGTACTGCTCCTGCCCGGGCTTATGCAGTGTCTATAAAAGGATGAGGACAGTTTTCCTGCTTTCATCAGCCTTCACTATCTTCCCTCTGTGTCTTGGTTCTCTTGCTTCACAATTTGTCCTCACTCATCCTCCCCTCTGCAGGCTCAACCTCATAATATGTTCTCAACCTTACTTCTGAGCCAGGAAGTGCTTGAATATACCTGTCCTCTGATAATATCAAATATTCTTACAGTTAAGATGATTTGGGATGCAGTGCCACACAATGAATATGAGACTCTTGAGATGTGAAAAAGTCACCTTTGCTATACTTCTGACCCAGGATAGGTCCTTGGTGTCCAAGCTGCAGTCACCTGTCCATATCCATTGCCCTTTTCTGAGGAAATCTACTGCGTCTTTTGCCCAGGTCATCTTTGAACGAAATCATTCCTTTCCAAGTGGTAATATATCCCCATGATCTGCTTGCTTCTATCACTCTCCAGCCATCAAAGGATGTGAGACATCACTTGAAATTGTGCACCAGTGGCCCCTTTAAGCACTCCTCTTGCCTGCCATCTGTTCAGCTATAGCAATCTGTCCAGGAATTTCCTTGATGTCTTAGTCTGGTTCGCTCTCAGTGCATGACCTGCCCAACAGAGTTTATTTACATGGCTTCTGTTCTTGAGGATTGGATTCGCTCCAGGAACCCTGTGTTGGTTAGTGACTAGGAGCTGTCACTTGATGTTTATTGGAGCATGTGTCACTGATTCAGAGGGTGAACTTGACGACAACAGAAGGCCCAGATCTCACACTTCAAAAGATAAGCATGCTGTGCTATGAATTTAAAATGTTTCACTTTGTCTGAAACTTGGTGGCAGTTTATGCCTCTCTGTGAAAAAATCCATAAGCCCCTTATTTTGGCCTTTTAAATTCTATTTTGTGTTTTATCTGTAAATGTCTTAATTTGTGCCTAACCTCTTATCTAGTTATGGACAATGTAGAGAGTTTACAAAGAAAAGTGGAGCAGTTCTTCATCCTTCTCTCCTTATGTGACTGATATCCCACACGTACCATTAATAAACCTTTTCTCATAAATGAAAGCATGTGTTTATTGTGTTAGCCTTAAAGAAAAAGCTTTATGCAACAATGCCTTCAGCTGCATATGTGAATGTCTCAGAGAGACCCATGGGAATTGTGAATGGGGATTTGAGGACAGTCCCTGACCACTTTGACTTTAACTTCTAATTAACAAAGCCTTCCTTAAATGTTTAATGTCCAGTTTTAGAACAGATGAATCCACGCTTCAATAGAATCCGTCTAAATACTTCATTAACCTCCTCCCTGGCCACACCTCCTGGGAATTCAAGGCACTGCTGAGCTATCTTCTCTAAAGGAGCTTTTCTTACTCACAGAAAATAACAATGACCACTTTGTGAACTTCAAAGAAATGAAATTTGGAACAGAGGTAAGAAAAGTGGTAAAACATGGCAAATATAATAAAATAGAACAAATTCAGTCAGAACACATGGCTGTCTTAGACTGAATATACTGAGTGGTAACTAGCACTTGGAATGGTGAAACAAGGATTAAAAAGTTGTCACAACAATCAACCGACCCATGAGTAAGTAAAGATTACACTTTGTCTTATTTTCTCCATCAACTGGATATTTGATTTTTAGCCCAAATAGTCTGTCCCATGAACTATTATTACTTATTTTTGGTCTTACTATGGCTCAGCTTTTGGCTTTATAATTCTCAGATTTTAAACTTTATTTTTTAAAAAATTTTCTTTACTTTATTGTGTTGGTTTTGCCATGCAATAACATGAAACCGCCATGGGTTTACATATGCTCCCCCTCCAGAAACCCCTCCCTCCTCCCTCCCGATTCCCTCCCCCTGGACCATCTCGGTGCACCAGCCCCAAGCATCAACCCAGGGCTGGTGATTGATTTCATGTATGATAATTAACATGCTTCAATGCCATTCTCCCATATCATCCCACTCTTGCCCTCTTCCACAGAGTCCATGAGTCTGATCTATACATCTGCGTTCCTTTTGCTGTCTCGCATGCAGGGTTCTCGTTACCATCTTTCTAAATTCCATATATATGCGTTAGTATACTGTATTGTTGTTTTTCCTTCTGGCTTACTTTACTCTGGATAATAGGCTCCAGTTCTGTCCACCTGAGTAGAACTGTTTCAAATGATTTTTTTTTTTAATGCTGAGTTATATTCCATTGTGTATATGTACCACAGCTTTCTTATCCATTCGTCAGTTGATGGGCATCTAGGTTGCTTCCATGTCCTGGCTATTGTAAACAATGCAGAGATGAACATTGGGGTACACGTGTCTCTTTCAATTCTGGTTTCCTCAGTGTGTATGCCCAGCAGTGGGATTTCTGGGTCATATGGCAGTTCTATTTGCAGTTTTTTAAGGAATCTCCACACTGTTTTCCATAGTGGCTGTACTAGTTTGCATTCCCACCAACAGTGTAAGAGGGTTCCCTTTTCTCCACATCCTCTCCAGCATTTATTGCTTGTAGATTTTTTGATGGCAGTCATTCTGACTGGTGTAAAGTGGTACCTCATTGTGGTTTTGATTTGCATTTCTCTGATAATGAGTGATGTTGAGCATCTTTTCATGTGTTTGTTAGCCATTTTTATGTCTTCTTTGTAGAAATGTCTGTTAAGTTCTTTGGCCCACTTTTTGACTGGGTCATTTATTTTTCTAGAATGGAGCTGCAGGAGTTGCTTGTATAGTTTTGAGATTAATTGTTTGTCTGTTGCTTCATTGGCTATTATTTTCTCCCATTCTGAAGGCTATCTTTTCACCTTGCTTATAGTTTCCTTTGTTGTGCAGAAGCTTTTAATTTTAATTAGGTCCCATTTGTTTATTTGTGCTTTTATTTCCAATATTCTGGGAGGTGGGTCATAGAGGATCCTGCTTTGGTTTATGTCGGAGAGTGTTTTGCCTATGTTATCCTCTAGGAGTTTTATATTTTCTGGTCTTATGCTTAGATCTTTGATCCATTTTGAGTTTATTTTTGTGTATGGTGTTAGAAAGTGTTCTAGTTTCATTCTTTTACAAGTGGCTGTCCAGTTTACCCAACACCACTTGTTAAAGAGATTGTCTTTTCTCCATTGTATATTCTTGCCTCCTTTGTCAAAGATAAGGTGTCCATAGATGTGTGGATTTATCTCTGGGCTTTCTATTTTGTTCCATTGATCTATATTTCTGTCTTTGTGCCAGTACCATACTGTCTTAATGACTGTGGATTTGTAGTATAGCCTAAAGTCAGGTAGGTTGATTCCTCCAGGATCCAGATTGGAAAAGAAGAAGTAAAACTCTCTCTATTTGCAGATGACATGATCCTCTACATAGAAAACCCTAAAGTCTCTACCAGAAAATTACTAGAGCTAATCAGTGAATATAGTAAAGTTTCAGGATACAAAATCAACACACAGAAATCCCTGGCATTCCTATACACTAACAATGAGAAAACAGAAAGAGAAATTAAGGAAACAATTCCATTCACCATCAAAACAAAAAGAATAAAATACTTAGGAGTATTTCTACCTAAAGAAACAAAAGACTTGTATATAGAAAATTATAAAACACTGATGAAAGAAATCAAAGAGGACACAAATAGATGGAGAAATATACCGTGTTCGTGGATTGGAAGAATCAATATAGTGAAAATGAGTATACTACCCAAAGCAATCTATAGATTCAATGCAATTCCTATCAAGCTACCAGAGGTCTTTTTCAGAGAATTAGAACAAATAATTTCACAATTTGTATGGAAATACAAAAAACCTCGTATAGCCAAAGCAATCTTGAGAAAGAAGAATGGAACTGGAGATTTTAAACTTTAAAATAAACAAAGGCTACGGAGAAAATGGCTTTTGAGTTTTTCTCAAAAGCTGAGGTTTTGAATGACAAGAGCAAGTCCTTGAAGGATGCAGTCATAATGAATAGCTGTGGGAGGCTAGGCCAGGCCAGGTTTTTTCTAGTCCTTCTACCCCAGTACCAAGTCCAGATCAGAGACAGAGACTGGAAGGAGAGAAGAGACGGGGATGGGAGGAGGGTGAAGAAAAGATTTTACACCTGTGTTTGTCCCTGGCTACAGGGTAGGAGTAGGGATGGGAAGATTGATGCCACTCTTCAGATGGACTTGGGGCAATCTGACAGCACAGGCTGTATGGACTGTTTTCTAGTTAGGCCCTAGTGAAGGCACCCACCTCACTGTGGTCGTTGGTGGAACCTGCCTTGAGAGGTGTCAGGTAGAAATAGGGGCATGAGATACCTATCTAAGGCAATTTTTGCTATGTACCCTAGTGTGATTCTTGTTAAACAGACAGGCAGATCACCAACAGACCTAAGAGGTCTTAGTGTACAAACAATGAAGACATAGTGGTCATCTGTTTGAACCAAAGATTAGAAACTACCCAGTGTTCAGACCTAGTCATGGACTGTGGACAGAAAATGATGAAATACCCATGACTTAACTTTTCATTTCTCTCATTCCAGAAGTCCATTACCATGACTCCCGTAATTTAAAGAATCCTCAAGAAAACAGAGAACATCTTGAACTGACTGAGGATAACTTGGATTGACTAATTGAAACCTTGAATTAGTTGAGATTAATGTAACTAGTTAAGATTTTGTTTTTGCCCCCAGGTTTAATGTTGATTTAAATTATGGAAAATAAAGTTACATAGCTTTTATACATGACTTTTTGGACAGATTATATGTATATAACACACACACACACACATATATATACACATGGGAATGTATGTATGTATAGAAATAACAGACTACATTACCTGCCTTCTGAGAAACTTGTATTCAGGACAAGAAACAACAGTGAGACCTTGACATGGAAAAATGAACTGGCTCAAAACTGGGAAAGGAGTGGATCAAGGCTGTGTATTGTCACAATATATATTGTGACATATATTAACAACTTCAAATGTGCAAATGATATCACTTTAATCCCTGGAGCAGAAATGGCAACCCACCCCAGTGTTCTTGCCTGGAGAACTTCATGCACAGAGGAGCTTTGTAAGCTATAGCCTTGGGGTCACAGAGAGTTGGACATGACTGAGCAACTGAGCACACAACTTTAATGGCAGAAAGTGAAGAGGAACTAAAGAGCCTTTTGATGAAGGTGAAAGAAAAGAGTGAAAAAGTTGGCTTTAAACTCAACATTCAAAAAAAAAAAAAAAAACTAAGATCATGGCATCCAATCCTATCATTTCCTGGTAAATAGATGGGAAAAAGTGGAAATCGTGTAAGATTTCATTTTCCTAGGCTCCAAAATCAATGTGGATGGTGACTGCAGCCATGAAATTAAAAGACGCATGTTCCTTGGAAGAAAAGCTATGACAAATCTAGATAGTGTATTAAAAAGCAGAGACATCACTTTGCCAACAGAGGTCTGTATAGTCAAAGCTATGGTTTTTCCAGTAGTCATTTATGGATGTGAGAGTTGGACCATATATATAGAAGGCTGGGCTCTGGAGAATTGATGCTTTCGAAATGTGGCTCTGGAGAAGACTCTTGAAAGCAACTTTGACAGCAAGGAGATCAAACTAGTCAATCTTAAAAGGAATCAACCCTGAATATTCATTGGAAGAACTGATGCTGAAGCTGAAGCTCCAAAACTTTGGCCACCTGATTCGAAGAGATGACTCACTGGAAAAGACCCTAATGCTGGAAAAGATTGAGGGCAAGAAGAGTAAAGGGTGACAGAAGATGAGATGGTTGGATGGCATCACTAACTCAATGGACAGGAGTTTGAGCAAGCTCCAGGAGATAGTGAATGACAGGGAAGCCCGGGGTGCTGCAGTCCATAGGGTGGCAAAGAGTTGGACGTGACTTAGCGAATGAACCATGAACAGCAACATGTATATATACATATACATGATGCAAAAAGAAAAGAAATATACAACAAAAACCCTGGGATCGTAGAATTATGTCTTATTTTTATTTTTTCTTTATGTTTTATTTTAAGCATTTTTCAAGAGGCATGTGGACTTTAGCATTGGAAATAAAACCATTAATTACAAAAGAAAGAGGAATTTGGTGTAAGTAACCAATTTGTGAGCTTCAGAGAAATGAACCATCACTAAGAGAAGATTCTATCTAAGCCTTTCCCACTCTGCAAGCTGTTTAGAGACCACATAAGTGCTCTGTCCCAGGCTGAAGCAGGATGTGGTTGCTTACCTTAGGCTCTTGCCTTTCCATCTTCTTGCCAGTAGAACCCTGAGTTTGTTCAGGTCATGTCTCTCAGTACACTCAGGGTGAGAGATGCCATGCCACGTCCAGGGGTGAAGCTGGACAACCTAAGCCAATGAAACATGAGGGGAAATCTTCTGGGGGTGGGTGTGTATTGTGGAAATTTTCCCTTGGCTCCTAAAAGGAGACTCATGATGGGGTGGTCCCTCTTTCAGCTTCTGGATGTCTGTGTGTGAGAAGTAACTGCATGGACTGTTTCAGCTGTTGTCCAACCTCAGCTCTTGTGAGGTGAGGGGAGTTAGCTTGGTGAGAAGAGACTGGAGATGGCAGAGCAAAAAGATAAGAGGAAGCTGGCCTGGATTTAAGTTGCTCAGTTAACCCACTGTGAGAATGCCAGATGTCTGGTTATCTGAGAGAGTAAATCCACTTACTGTTTAAGCATTTTGAACTTTTTTTTTAAATTGGAGTATATTTGATTTTCCCTTCACAGATCATAGCCTTGTCATGGTTAAGGGGCTTGCATAATTCAATGAAGCTATGAGCCATGTTGTGTGTCCAAGATGGGCAGGTCATAGTGAAGAGTTCTGATAAAATGTGGTCCAATGGAGGAGGAAATGGCAACCCAGTCCAGTATTCTTGCCTAGAACCCCATGAACAGTATGAAAAGGCAAAAAGATATGATACCAGAAGATGAACCCCTCAGGTTGGAAGGTGGGTCAATATGCTACTGGGGAACAGTGGAGAACAATTACTAATAACTTCAGAAAGAATAAAATGGCTGGGCCAATGGGAAAATGATGCTCAGTTGTGGATGTCTAATGGTGAAAATAAAGTCCAGTGCTTAAAGCTGAGAGATAGTAGAGAAGAGTAGAGCCTGGAAAGTTCAGTACATGGGGTTGCAAAGAGTTGGACATGACTTAGTGATTGAACAGCAAAATAGTTGATTTATAATATTGTGTTAATTTCTGCTATACAACAAAGTGAATCGGCTATATGTATACATATATCTCCTCCCTCTTGAGCATCTCTCCCACTCCCCCATTCTATCCTTCTCAGTTACCACAGAGCACCAAGCTGAACTCCTCGTGCTATATAGCAGCTTCCCACTAGCTATCAATTTTACATATGGTAATGTATGTATGGAGGGCTTCCCTAGTGGCTCAGATGGTAAAGAATCTGCCTGCAATGCAGGAGACCTGGGTTCAATCCCAGGGTCAGGAAGATCCCCTGAAGAAAGAAATGGCTACCCACTCCAGTATTCTTGCCTGGAGAATTCCATGGACAGAGGAGCCTGGCATGTCAATTCCAATCTCCCAATTCATTCCCCCTTTCCTCCCCACCTCCATGTCCACATGCCCATTCTCTACCTCTGTGTCTTTATTCCTGCTCTGTATTCTTGTTTGTTAGGTTTTACTTGTAGCACTGCTACATGGTGTACATACTTAGTACATGGTACAACGACTGTTGTACTTGTAAAATAATGTAAAATAACGACTGTTTTACTTGTCCATTTTGCATGAGTCCTTCCCTCACCATGCACTGCATCATGACCATCTTGAGAACAGAGACTATGTGTTGTTTATTATCGTTGTATGGCTGATTCAGGGCTATAAAAATGTTTATGCTTAATGGATTTATTAAAAAAAATTATTCAGCCATAAAAAGGAGTGAAGTTCTAACATGTGCCAGTTGGTGGTTTAGTCACTAAGTTGTGTCTTACTGTTTGCAAACCTATGGACTGCAGTCCACCAGGCTCCTTTGTCCATGGGGTTTCCCAGAAAAGAATACTGGAGTTGGTTGCCATCTTCTTCTCCATTTAACATGCACTACAATATGGATAAGCCCTGACAGCATTACACTAAATGAAATAAGCCAGGCACCAAAGAATAAATATTATGTGATTCCACTTACATGAAATATCTATCATAGAACAGGTAAATTCATGGAGATCCTGATGTTGGGAAAGATTGAAGGCAGGTTAAGAAGGGGATGACAGAGGATAAGATGACTGGATGACATCACTGACTTGATGGACATGAGTTTGAGTAGCCTCCAGGAGTTGGTGATGGACAGAGAAGCATGGTGTGCTGCAGTCCTTGGGGCCACCAAGAGCAGGATGCTGCTGAGCAACTGAACTGAAGTTCATAGAGACAGATAATAGATTAGAGGTTATCAGGTGCTTGGAGATAGGGAGAATGGAGAGTTATTACTTCATGATTAAGAAGTTTCTATTTGGCATTTTGAAAAAGTTTTGAAAATAAATAGTGATCATGGTTGTACAACACTGGACATGCAATTAATGTCACTGAATTGTATAGTCACAATGTTTAAAATGACAGGTTTTATGTTACATATATATGCTTTTACAATTAAAAAAACTGAAGGAACACTGTCCCTACTGCCTACCACTCATGGGTTTTATACTCAGGATAGTCACAAAGAGGATGTTGACAGGCATCAGTGGAGAAAGAAGAGCAAGCTAATGGTCACAAGTTAGAAGTTCACAATTCAGAGGAAGGAAGAACAGGGATAACTGGTCTCCTTTTGGTCCTCCATTTGTAAGGGTCCAGGATACACAATAACTGCTTGTAACTTACAGGCATTTTGATCACTGAACAGACTATTCCAAAAGGTACTCTGGGAGAAAGACCAAATTGGATCCAAAGCTGTAAGCAATTGCCCAGTGGAAACAAAAGGAGTAAAGTCTATCTACTTGAGCCAATAATACTCACAACTGTTAATTGATCATATTTCTCTACAATTTTATTTTTAGCGTTTGGAAAGATGCCCTATTTTCATTCACTTGACACTTAACTACTTCTGAGCATTAGTTTCAATTTTTCCTAATTTGATAGAAAAACACAGAATCCTGATCATAGTTGTCACCACTGCAGACCAATGAGATGCCAAGAGGAGAACATGAGGTCACATCCCCTCATGTTATGTGCTCAGAGCTAGCCTGGCTTCTCCTGGGAAACACCTCAGGAGTTGTGAGCTGTCTCCAGCAGAATGCTTTTGCTTCCTGCTTTACAGTAGTCTCCATCCTGGGGCAGAGACCACAAGGGCAGTGGAACAATGTATATCTGTGGCCCAGTCCCTGTATGCTGATCAGAATATTCCACAGGTGTTGTCAAAAGGAGCACTTTGGTATCCTTTTCTCCTGTTATTCTTTCTCACCACTAAGCCTCATTGCCAAAAGCCTCTATCGTGTGTTGTTATTGTTCAGTCACTCAGTCATGTCCAACTCTTTGCAACCTCATGAACTTCTCTGTCATTCACTATCTCCCAGAGCTTTCTCAAACTCATGTCCATTGAGTCAGTGATAACATCCAACCATCTCACCCTCTGTCGTCCCCTTCTCCTGCCCTCAATCTTTCCCAGCATCAGGGTCTTTTCCAATAAGTCAGCTCTTTGCATCAGGTGGCCAAAGTATTAGAGAGTGAGATACCTGAATCTACAATAATATTTTATTTCTAAATTTATTATGCAATATTTAACATGTTAAAAATAATGAATAAATCAATATACAACTATAGTGAATACATACACACACAGCTCAAATAATGTTTTCAGAACAATTAATGGCCTCTCTTTAATCACATCTCCAATCTGTTTATGTCACCAGATAGAAGAGTTCCTTAACCTGTCTCACTAATAATCTATGTTCAAGAAACACAAGTACTAGGAAATTATTATAAATTTGCTCATTAGTTCATGTAAGTTTTCATTCAACTAATGTATCAAGAGTCTAGTGTGTGCAAACATTGTGGGAATGGTTCACCTGACCTCTAGCCCCCATTCTATACTGTAGACTCCAATTTTCCTACTTTTTATTTATTTAAATAGCTGTCTTTAGGATAATAACACTTCATATTGCTCAACACCTCAAAGATAATGAATTATCTTTCTCTTTCTCTCTTATAGACAAGACCTCAGTCTCCCCAGTCTTCTATTCCAAAGCTCATTCTTCAACCTTCAAATTAATCTTGTGATTCTTCTCTAATCCTTTTTCAATGCTCTCATGTTTTCCCATGTATACGTGCTACCACCCTAATGAGTTTCCAGATAATAATATCAGCACTTAGCACTCACTAACTACTGATTATGTTCTGGTTACTTTACATGCAGGCACTGTCTCTAATCTTCATAAATACTCTGCTGGGAGGTTTGTGAGTGAGCAGACTCTATCATGGAGAGATTCAGTAGCATTTCAAGGACACAGAAGTGACAGAGTTAGGAGATAAACTAAGGTAGAATAACATGACCACACTCTGCTCTACTTTCCCTCTCTAAATGGCTAAAGAAAATCCCAGGTAAAATATCTGTGGCTAAATCATAATAAAGATGATCATTGTAAATTGCATTGTCACCTGCACTTTGGTAAAGATGCATCGATTTAATCTGTCTATAGCTCGATCAGACCCATTTAACAAATGACAATAATTAGTGTACTCAGAGTCACACACTTGTTTTGTGTAGAAGGAAGGGCCTGTTTGCTAGGATATAAAATGCAATTCCTGACAAAATTAACATTAATGCATTTGAGAGCCGTATCTCATGCCCTGCTGGTAATATAAGAATGAAAATAAGCTCTCTTCTTTCTCCCCATTCCTCAGTGAGAAAGCAATCACTGGAATGACTTTTGAGGACCAACTACCTAAATGAAAATCTTAATAATGATTAAAGCTTCTGCAATCAATAATGTGAAGTAGCAAAGTAGACATTAGATTCCAAAGGCCTCAAATAAAAGAACTCTTGCCCTTTGGGGAACTCCAAGAATTACTCAATTTATATTTCATTCAACCTTGGATTGTAGATTTAAAAGATATGCTATCTGCCAAATTAGATTTGCATTAACACTCCAGTGAACCTGATAAAGTAAAGTTGGAAATTAAGACTATTCTTATTGTCTGTTGCACAAAGCCCAGGACAAGGAGTGTTATGAGTCAGTGTTCAACACGGCATCTGGCATACACGAGCTAGGAACTGCTGACTGAAAGAATGAAGCAATGAACCTGTGGGAAGCTAATGTGAAAGTAGGATTCTAGAAAACATGCAAACAGTAGGCTTCCTTTAGAAAAAACAACAACAACAACAACAACCACCACATTTCATACTCAGGAAGTAAGACTTTGAATAACTAATCTGATTTCTCAGGAATATAGTAATTCAAGGAAAAAATGAACTAAGCAGATGCCTCACAGATGCTGCCAAGAGTTAGTAAGATCATGGGTTGGAGTGGAACTGTCATTCAGTCACTAAGTCACGTCCACCTCTTGCAACCCCATGGACTGAAGCATGCCAGACTTCCCTGAATTCACTATCTCCCAGAGTTAGCTTAAACTCATGTCTACTGAGATGGTGATGCCATCCAACCATCTCATCTTCCACGCCCCCTTCTCTTCCTGCCCTCAATCTTTCCGAGCATCAAGGTCTTTTCCAATGAGTCGGCTCACCTCATCAGGTGGCCAAAGTATTGGAGCTATTCAGCATCAGTCCTTCCAATGAATATTGAGGGTTGATTTCCTTTAGAATTGAGTGGTTTGATCTTGCAGTCCAAGTCACTCTCGAGAGTCTTCTCTAGCACCACAATTTGAAAACATCAATTCTTCAGCACTTAGGCTTCTTTATGGTCCAACTCTCACATCAGTACATGACTACTGGAAAAACCATAACTTTGACTATAAGAACCTTTGTCAGCAAAGGTCAGAGTTAGAGAGATGAGTTCAAATTCCTGATCTCCCATTTGCTACCTGTCTAACACTGAACAATTTATTTAGTCTCTCTAAACTTTAGTTTCTTCAAAAATGATTTTAATATGCAATTTTCAGATTCCCCTTGCAACTTATTTGTTCTTTCTCCAGATATTATCATTTCTCTTTTTGAAAATCATAACCATGAAATCTCAAAAAAGTGTGGATTATACTGATAACTTCCCTTGAGATATTTCTAATAGATGATTTTCTGCCAGGAAACCATACCTTTATATATGTTGTGTTCTTTCCCTGGAACCTTCCATTTGGTTTGTGGACTTCCTAACAATTATTTAAAATCTATGCATCCTCATCCCTGGAAAGTTTGCTCTGCCCCTACCCCAAACACCTCCTCCTGACACCTAATTTAGACTCTCCCTGACTCACAGGACTATGAGTAGCCCTCATAGTCAACAAAAGAGTCTGAAATGCAGTACTTGGATGCAGTCTCAAAAACGACAGAATGATCTCTGTTCGTTTCCAAGGCAAACCATTCGATATCACAGTAATCCAAGTCTATGCCCCAACCAGTAATGAAGAAAAAGCTGATGTTGAATGGTTCTATGAAGACCTACAAGACCTTCTAGAACTAACACCCAAAAAAGATGTCCTTTTCATCATAAAGGACTGGAATGCAAAAGTAGGAAGTCAAGAGATACCTGGAGTAACAGTCAACTTGGGCTTTGGAGTACAGAATGAAGCAGGGCAAAACAAAGGCTAACAAAGTTTTGCTAAGAGAACACACTGGTCATAGTAAACAACTTCTTCCAACAACACAAGACTCTACACATGGACATCACCAGATGGTTAACACTGAAATCAGATTGCTCATATTCTTTGCAGCCAAAGATAAATAAGCTCTATACAGTCAGCAAAAACAAGGCTGGGAGCTGACTGCAGCTCAGATCATGAACTCCTTATTGCCAAATTCAGACTTAAATTGAAGAAAGTAGGGAAAACCACTAGACCATTCAGGTATGACCTAAATCACATACTTTATAATTATATAGTGGAAGTGACAAACAGATTCAGGGGATTAGATCTGATAGAATGCCTGAAGAACTATGGACAGAGGTTCATGACATTGTACAGGAGACAGGGATCAAGGACATCTCTAAGAAAAGAAACACAAAATGGTTGTCTGAGGAGGTCTTATGAATAGCTGAGAAAATAAGAGAAGTGAAAGGCAAAGGAGAAAACGAAAGATATGCCCATCTGAATGCAGAGTTCCAAAGAATAGCAAGGAGAGATAAGAAAGCCTTCCTCAGCAATCAATTCAAAGAAATAGAGGAAAACAATAGAATGGGAAAGACTAGAGATCTCTTCAAGAAAATTAGAGACACCAAGGGAATATTTCATGCAAAGATGGGCACAATAAAGGACAGAAACATTATGGATCTAACAGAAGCAGAAAATATTAAGAAAAGATGGCAAGAATACACAGAAGAACTATACAACAAAGACCTTCATGAAACAGATAACCATGGTGGTATGATCACTCACCTTGAGCCAGACATCCTGGAATGCAAAGTCAAGTGGGCCTTAGGAAGCATTACTACAAACAAAGCTAGTGGAGGTGATGCAATTCCAGTTGAGCTATTTCAAATCCTAAAAGAGGATGCTGTGAAAGTGCTGCACTCAATATGGCAACAAATCTGGAAAACTTAGCAGTGGTTACAGGACTGAAAAAGGTCAGTTTTCATTCTAATAACAAAGAAAGGCAATGCCAAAGCAAGTTCAAAATACCACAACTGCACTCATCTCATATGCTAGCAAAGTAATGCTTAAAATTATCCAAGCCAGGCTTCAACAGTATGTGAACTGTGAACTTCCAGATGTTCAAGCTAGATTTAGAAAAGGCAGAGGAATGAGAGATCAAATTGCCAACATCCCTTGGATCATGAAGAAAGCAAGAGAGTTCCAGAAAAACATCTATTTCTGCTTTATTGACTATGCCAAAGCCTTTGACTGTGTGGATCACAATCAACTGTGGAAAATTCCTCATGAGATGGGAATACCAGACCACCTGACCTGCCTTCTGAAAAATCTGTATGTAGATTAAGGAGCAACAGTTAGAACTGGACATGGAACAACAGACTGGTTCCAAATAGGGAAAGGAGTACATCAAGTCTGCATATTGTCACCCTGCTTATTTAACTTATATGCAGAGTACACCATGCGGAATGCCAGGCTGGATGAAGCACAAGCTGGAATCAAGATTGCCAGGAGAAATATCAACAACCTCAGATATGCAGATGACACCATTCTTATGGCAGAAAGCAAAGAAGAACCAAAGAACCTCTTGATGAAAGTGAAAGAGGAGAGTGGAAAAGTTGGCTTAAAACTTAACATTTGGAAAACTAAGATCATGACATCTGGTCCCATTACTTCATGGCAAATCGATGGGGAAACAATGGAAACAGTGAGAGACTTTATTTTGGGGGGCTCCAAAATCACTGCAGATGGTGACTGCAGCCATGAAATTAAAAGATGCTTGCTCCTTGGAAGAAAAGCTATGACCAACTTAGACAGCCTATTATAAAGCAGAGATATTACTTTCCCAACAAAGTTCCATCTAGTCAAAGCTATGGTTTTTCTAGTAATCACATATGGATGTGAGAGTTGGACCATAAAGAAAGCTGAGTGCTGAAGAACTGATGCTTTTGAAACGTGGCATTGGATAAGACTCTTGAGAGTCCTTAGGACTGCAAGGAGATACAGCCAGTCCATCCTTAAGGAAGTCAGTCCTGACTATTCATTGGAAGGGCTGATGCTGAAGCTGAAACTCCAATACTTTGGCCACCTTATGGGAAGAATTGACTCATTTGAAAAGACCCTGATGCTTGGAAAGATTGAAGGCAGGACAAAAAGGGGATGACGGAGGATAAGATGGTTGGATGGAGTCACCGACTTGCCGGACATGAATTTGAGCAATCTCTGGGAGTTGGTGATGGACAGGGAAGCCTGGTCTGCTGTAGTCCATGGGGTCTCAAAGAGTCTGACATGACTGAGCAACTGAACTGATCTGAACTGACTCACAGTCTTCCTTGCACCCATCTTATTATAATTTGTCACCTACTACCTTATATTTAAATAAATTCATGTGTGTCTCTTCTAATTCTCTTTGCCATTATACAGTGGCATCATGTCAAGTGTTAACTTATTCATTCAACAGATGTTTATTGAGCATCTATTAAATGGCAGGCAAAATTCTCAGCATATGGATTCCAAGGTAATCAGGATGAAACTCTTAGAAGCAATGTTCTAGTGGAAGTGGATATTCAATAGATGTTGAACAGACACAGAGCATACCCTAAACAGGGGGCTCTGTGGAAGTAACTATTTACTCCCTATTTCAAATTTTATCTAAATTTCTGGGGGTTTGTTTTAACTAATAGCAGGAAGGTCTAAAACTGAGATATCTCTCTCCTCTTTGTTCTTAGCTCTCATGACATGCAACATAAATGACGATGGTAGGTGACATCTGTAAAAGATGAACACACCACAATGCTGTGATCCTGTACACTAAGGAGAGGATAGTTAATTGGCTCACTAATCAGTTTTTGAGCAAAGGGCTAACAGGATAATGGGCCAGTAATGAGATGACTCTTCCGAGCCAGGCTGCCAGCTAATCACATCTGGTTTGTAAAGTATTAATCAGCTCTGAGTCAGTGGATAGGGAACATTAGAATGTGGTTACTTCCTAAATAAATTATTTTCCACTTACTCTGACAATCATAATTGGTGTATTTGAAAGAATTACTTTAATGCACTAAGTAGAGCAACGCCCAGATATTGAGTCATTCTAATAATACTCTTTGATTAAAATGCCAGGTTATAATATTTTATATTATTAAAGATTTATGATAATAATAACTCAATAGACTTCATACCACATTAAAAATGTCAAGGCAGAATGTTGTATTTTAAGATTTGTCCTGGAAACACCATTCTTTCTAAGTCTTTACATCATTTCATCATGAAAACAACATTTTCTGCCCCAGTATTTTAATTAGTCTTTTCACTGGAATTGTCTCCTGGGTTCACTGAAAAATTAGCTTTTTTCATGTTCCTATTACTCTTTCTGTTCTAGGTACATTTGATGTTCTTCCTGTTAGTCATTTGCTTTTTCCAATTTTTACCAAGATGTTCTCACAGGAATTGGATGCACTTTTATTTTTGGAAGACAGAAGGTAGAATAATTAAGTTTGAATCACAGAAATAAAGGCCTGATTCAGAGTTCACTCAATACCTAAAATAAGAACTCTACTAAAGAGAGTTTTAAAACCCCCATGAATGACAAAGCTAGTAAAGATTGTGCTGATGGCATGTTTCAATCTCAAGTTTCTTTTTTTTTTTTTTATTAAACATTTTTTTTTATTAGTTTTGCCAAACAATGACATGATATCACCATGGGTTTACATATGCTCCCCCTCCATAACCCCCCTCCCTCCTCCCTCCCCCCAGGAAATCTCGTTTCACCAGTCCCAAGCATCAATCCTGGGCCGGCTATTGCTTAGACATATGATAATTAACATGTTTCAATGCCATTCTCCCATATCATCCCACCCTTGAGTGAAGGTCAATGTATTTATTTTGTGAAGAAAACATGCTTTGCTTATGAATTTATATATAATTTCTTCTAATATGATACTCTATACTAATATTTTATACATACCCACAGAAAATATAGTTTTGTAGCATTTATGCTGATTTTATTTAGTTTTCTTCTAAATATATAGTAAGTTTTTACTATAGAAAATGTGAAAGTATGGGAAAAGTATAGAGTAAAAGATTATCCATCATTTCCCTAACCTCCTAATCATTATCAAGAATGTTTACACTAACTTAATACTTAAAATGTGCTCACACGCTTTTCATGCTAATACTTTATGTGAATTTCTCTAAATTTTGTCCCCCAAAAACCCTTTGAGATAATATGCTAGATTTTTAAAACTATTTTAAGTGATTAGCTTATAATATTCCCATGTTTCTTTGTGCTTATCCCTTGGTCAGAGGGGTTGAAAGACAAAGAACTACGTGTCCTAGACTCCATTATCACTTGGGTTCTACATGTAATTCATATTTTGCAATGTAGTGAAATACTCTAGCACTGGATTTGGGAGCTAAGACAGAGTCAGAATTAATTCTTCTTCCTCCTTCAGTGGCAGATATGTGAGCCTTAGGAGATACTGATCTTTCAGTGGCTTCTGAATCCCCTTCCAGTCACATGCCATAGGACATATGCATAACTGAATAATAGCAAGGTTTCCTACAGTCCCTCACCACTGGATGGGATCTCTGGGACACAGTTGTAAAATCTAGTGGTCACCCTCTTGACTTCCCTCTCTGGCCCTTTCAACAGCTTCTTAAACCCCAAATATTATTACATCTTTTCTGCTTGAAATATCTAGAGTGGATCTGTTTTCTTAAATGAACTGTTAGTGTTATAGCTAAATGATAATATGGCTCCTGGGATATTTTACAAAGTCAATAACCAGTTCTCTAATTATCTGGCCAACAACTGGATGGCCAACAACTCAATTTGATTCTAACACTATCAACCTGGAGTTAACATCAAATAAAAGTTAAAGGGCTCAATTCCACAAGACACTCCTCAATTCAAATACAGTCATAAGTTCTGAGACACGTTTAGTTCTGACCCCCCAGCTATACATTGGGAGTTTCCACAGTCCCCTCTCAATTTAATAACATGCTAGAATGGCTCAGAGAACACATTAAAAACTTTTTACTTACTAATACTGATTTATTATAAAAGATACAACTTGGGAAAGGCCAAATGGAAGAGATGTACAAGGCAAGGTATGGTGGCAGTGGGGTATAGTGGCAATGGGGTGGCAGAGGATAGGGGCTGGGGTGAAAAGACATGGAGTTTCCAAGCCCTCTTCAGGCACAGCACCCTGCCAGCACTTTGATGTGTTCACTAACCTGGAACACATATTTGAAACCCATCATTTAGTGCTTGTAAGGAGGTTCTATTACAAAGAATTAGCTGATTAAATTATTGGCCTTTGGTGGCTGACTCTATCTCTAGCCCTTCTCGATTCCCTGGAGGTTGTGCGGCTGAGCTGAAAGTCCAGGCTTCTAATCTAATTTTCTGTCAATCAACCCTCATCCTGAAATTATCTAGAGGACTGCAAGAGTTACCTCATAAGCACAAACACAGGTACAGTTGAAATGAGCTATTATAAATAATGAAAGACACGCCTATCACTGTAAAAATTTCTAAAGGTTTTAGAAGCTGTGTGCCAGAAACCCAGGACAAAGATCAAATATATATTTCCCATTGTACCATTCCATGGTGGAGAACAAAAAGACTAACAAATCCATTCAAGGCCACATGGCTAGAAAGTGTTAGAATTGAGGTGTATGCTCATACAGTCTGCATCCAGAGGCAGCAATTTAAGCCCTATGAAAATTGTATATAACTTTAGTACATTTTATACCAATCTAATTTTTATGTATTTTAACCCATTTGTGACCCATGTGTCGTCATGCCATTCCAAATTGATTCAGTCCTGTCTGACTCATTGTCACCCCATGTACTGTAGCCCACCAGGTTCCTCTGTCTGTGGGATTCTCCAGGCAGGAATACTAGAGTGGGTTGCCGTTTCCTTCTCCAGGGGATCTTTGCCATCCAGGGATCGAACCGAAGGCTCTTACATCTTCTGCACTGGCAGGTGGATTATTTACCACTAGCGCCACCTGGATAGCCCCTTTGTGACTCATACTATTTACAAAATGTTTCAAATTGCTATTTTTCATATGGTACATGATTTTCTTTATACTTTAACTTATAAGAATCACAGGGCATTTCATTTTACCTAACATATTTAAGAATTCCTTTAATATTGGACATCGAGACAAATTCCATTTTTTACTCTTAAATACTCCCCAACTTAACCCGCATTTTGTATTGTCCCATAAAAAGAGATTCCTAAAAATTAGGTTACTATATCTCAGACAATAAATTTATTTGATATTTAACTTACACTAAAAAAGTCTTCAAATGAGAAAATGAAAAATGAAGGAAATTTGAAGTATGTTTTCAAACTAAACAAAGTAAAATAAAAAATTGAAAAAAAATTTCTTATTGCCCAAACCACTTGCTGTCATTAATCAACCCTCTTGAAAAATGCAACAAAATATCCCTAATTTTAGAATGGTCAAACTCAAATAGAAAAACTATCCAATATTTACTTAAAATCTGTCATGAAAGGAAGCAAAGATGATGATGCTGATAACTGTCACATTTATTCAATTTATAGGTTAATATTTCCTTACTAACCTTACCTGGTCTTGTGATCAATGGCCACAATAAAATTAAGGAAATTCCAAATTCAAATTCAATTTCATTTAGATACTTAAAGTTTTATTTGCCTTCAAGCAGTTATATTTTCTATAATAACATAGAAGAGACGGAAATAGCAACCCATTCCAGTAGTCATGCCTGGAGAATTACATGGACAGAGGAACCTGGCAGACTACAGTCCTGGGGTTGCAAGGAGTCAGATATAACTGAAGCAGCTTAGCACATAATAACATATAAAGGGCTAATCTGTTCTTTTGTTTCCATTAAGCCACTGCTTGAACACCTGAACCAATGTTTCTCACAATGTAGTTCCTGTAACCCAAACTTCAGTGTCTCCTGGAAATTTGTTAAAAATGCAAATTCTTGGGGCCCACTTATACGTACTGAATTAGAAACTCTGGAGTAGGACCTAGAAATCTGTGTTTAATGAATCCTCTAAGACTTTTTTGCCTAGTTTTCACATCTCTACCCCTATTCATGTCAAGGTATCTTGGTCCTATTGATGCCCCAATGCTATGCTATTTCTCTCAACTGGGTTTCCATAACGTGAGATAGAGAGCTATTATTGTCAATCAGGACTGTCTTAAGAATCAGATGAAATCCAACTTCTTCCACCTCGATATCATGGAGTTCTCTAGGTTATACCATTTGAAGAAGTTGTGAACTTAGTGAAAAGTTGACCAGAGTTATAAATTGAGAGTTGCCTGATGTGTCATAAAATTATATGAGATTAGATCAGAGAGAGCAACATCACTACTTGAGACAAAAGAGAAAGATATAGAATGTGTAACTGATCATTATTATCTGTACACCAGATTATTGTTTTGAACTGTTGAGAATGTTATAGGTTGTTATAGGTTGAGAATCTGAAGCTGAAGTAGGATTCTTAATTGGCTATGCATTAAATGTAGCTATAGGTCTGATAGAGATGGGCCTGGTGCATAAATTACTTCAGTTTTTCCCCAACTTAGGCCTTTCCCTGTCACTGCTGTTTTTCATTAATATGACCCAGTCTGAAAATTAAATACATTTACCTTTATTCTAATCATAATAGTCGTGAAATCATAGCTTTGATAGGCTAAATACTTTTTTCTAGTACAAATTAAAATAAATGCATATCTATTAAAATAAAGAGATCTTTTTAAAAATCATCTTGCATACCACCAGTGATATGCTTGGTAAACATGAGATTAATTACTTTGTTAAATTATCACATCTCTTCATTAAATAATCCCAGGAAAAAAATGGAGACGAGACAAGAGTATCTAGCTGTATCACAAATATATGAAACAAATCACTCAAAAAAGAAGGGGGAAAAGGCTGACCTAAAACTAAAGACAAAAGGAACTGTACATAAGTACTTTACTCTGGCTGACAAAATTGTTTTCATGGACATATGAATTAAAAACTCTGATACTGCTCTACATATTTTGGAATAAATTAAGCAAATGGTTCTCTCTTTTGGAGAGAAAATTAGTTAGTAGTAATATTCAATATTGTTGTGTTGGTTCATTGTTGTTTTTGTTCAGTTGCTAAGTCATGTCCAACTCTCTGTGACCCCATGAGCTAGAGCCCACCAAGCTCCTTGTCTATGGAATTTTCCAGGCAAGAATACTGGAGTGGGTTGCCATTTCCTACTCCAGAGGATCTTGGCGACACAGAGATAAAACCCATGCCTCTTGTGTCTCCTGCAATGACAGGTGGATTCTTTACCACTGTGCCACCTGGGAAGCCTGTGACAAATGTACCAAACTCTTAAAAAGGAAACAACTGGCCCAAAATGGAGTCACTTGTGGCAAGCCTCACATCAGTGAATCAAGACTTAGTATTTACCCTAATTGCAGCTACAACCTTTCCCAGGAATGTGGTCTCAACCAATCAGTCTGGAATTTTCTAGTCAGAACCAATGAAGTGATGTGCCACGTGTCCCCTTCCATCCCCGACAGGTAGGTACTAAGCCTGAAACCTCCTCCTTGTCACCCTCTGCCTAGAAAAGCCTTCTATTTTGTACATCTCCTAAGAGTCCTTTCTATTTGCTAGAGGGGTCGCTGCCTGACTCATGACTCTTTCAATAAAGTCAATCAGATCTTTAAAATTTACTCAGTTGAATTGTTGTTATTTAACAAAACTAATGCTAAGATGTTAATTATAAGGAAACTGCAAAGTAGGGAGGATAGCAGGAGACATAATGGGAACACTCTGTACTGTCTCTCAATTTTTCTGTTAACTCTGCAACTGTTCTAAAATATAGCCTATTATTTAAAAAAAAAAAGAAAATAAATATATCACAGCTCTCTAAGAGAGCCTGCTGCCTGTTCCCAGGAGATTCTCTTCATCTCATTCCAACTTATACTAGTTAGGAGGGTGAGTTAAAGCTGAAACCCAACTCCCACTCTGCCTACACAGTCCATAGCCAAGGTAAGAGGCTGCACCCCTTCACAGGAGTCAGCTCTGTTTAGTTTGTATAAAGGCGTTCCTACGTGCTAGTTCCTGTGTTAGTTTCCCGTGGCATTCCTAACTGTTTCGAGACAGAAAGCATGAGCATGAGGAGAATACTTTTTTTTTCTGCTGTATAATTTTTTAGACATGAATGCAAGTGAGAAGTTTAACTTTAATACATTCTGACACTTTGAAGCCCCTAAAGGCAGAGGTTTGATGGACCAGATGACCATCTAGGCTTTCTGATTCTGCGGATTCAGGTGGTGAGTAGCTAATATGATTAATAGTAATAATAGTAGCGACATCAATTAAATACTTAGCCAAGTCCCAGGCACCAGCAATATAGAATTCGAGGTAATTTTGGACAAGTTCAGAGTCTTTCATGCCTCCGAGTTCATGCCAGTCCTGTTTCGCTTCAGAGCGTCCCAGCGACCCAGGTGTGCTCCAGGCTCTGGTGTTCCCAGACGTCCGCTCAGCTGGGAGAAACGCCGCCGGCCTCTTGAGGCGCGTTGGCAATGGATACTTCACAGCTGTCAGAGACATCCCTCGGGGCGCCTATGGCCTGCGCAGACCGACTCTTACAGGCCCTGGGTGTGTCTCCCTCATCGCAGGACTCCAGGCTGTGCTAATCAAAAATGACAGTTACCTGTACACAGCCATTGCCTGCACAGGTGTCCCTAACTCAAAACCCCTTCAGAGCTCAGCCACCAGAATAGAAAATGGCTCCTCTCTCCCCAGGACCCCACTCAGTCCCCAGCTTGCCCAGGCCCCGCATGCATTCTTCTGCCATTAAAAAGAACTTCCTGTATCTTTTTTTTCCTTGTCTTATTAGATAATAATTAGAATTCACCATTTTATGCTCTACAGGTTTTAAGCGGCTTAAGAAAAAAAATCTCCACCGGTCTTGTAGCTTTTTTAGTCAAAATGATTAAGAGAAAAACAGCTTTAAATGTTTCCTGAATTAGGCAAATGAATAATGATTAAGTCTGATTAAGTGGAGAAGCAGAGGAAAGGGTTATGAGCCAGGGGTAGCTTTTTATACCAGGTATTTACTGTGCCAATATCCAGAGGAAGTTTTTAATGAGAAAGGAATTAGATGATATTTATCTGAAGTGAGCCCGCTAAGGGGAACTACCTTAGAGTTGGATACCCAGAATGCAGAGTTAGGCATTCGATTTTTTTTTTTTTAAATCAGTCCAAGTCTAACAGCCAATTAAGCCCCATTTGTTCAACTTTGCCATCCTCTTTTGTTGTTTACTGCTTTAGCTTTGAATGCCAGAGCTTTTTAAAGAGAGCCTGACCTTTACACAAAGGAGCTTTTTCAGTTTAACCTTCAATTTCATATAACTGGCATACAAAATATACTAGTTTAATGCTCAGGCAATAACTCAGAGGAGAGAGAGATGGAGCTTTCAGACAAAGCACGGCATAGAGACTGATAAATGAAAAATACTGACCAGTGAGCATTTTCAAGTAACCAAGATATGTTTTTATAATAAGCTTCTTTGCAAAGCATTTACAGATATTTTTATTGTTGCAGAAGAAAGCCTCCAGAGAAAGAAAACAAGGAGATTTTCAAATAGTGAATTCAAATGGTCACAATTTTATCTCCTGGACTATTCTCATTTTAAAGTGATCCTGAATTTTTTTAAGTCCATTTTTACTTTTGTGTCATAACTCTAGCCCAATGACTAGCTTAGAAGTCTGGAAAGAAAATGAAAATCATCTTTCATGAAAACTTTACAGCTGTGCAATGCAGCCTTTATGGGATTAACTCTTAAGCCTACTTAAAAGATCGGGATAATAATGTCACCAATACCTAGAACACAGGACTTTGCTGTATATTTTTCTGGAAATTCTTGCCATTAAGGTCTTGATTTGGGGAAATTTAGATTTAAAGTTTGCATATCATGGCAAGGGTCAAAGTTTACATCTATCTTGTGACAAACAATGGGGCAAAAATGTATAAGATTAACAAGATCCTACCTCAATTGCATTTCAATGGAAAAGAAAAGAGAGAAAATAAACAAACACAGGAAATCACTTTGGAAACCCATACCATGGGTGATCGGACAAATTCCTCTATCAGGGAATAGAGAGTACCTGAGCAGAGACTGGTTAAACAGAAGCCAAAATAGAACAAAGGAAACCTCAAGAAGCGAAGGCTATGAGGCAGGAATAAGTTAAGAGTTCCCAGGAAGAGAAAGAAGGCTGGACTCGCTGGAGAAAGGTGAACAGAAGCAACAATCAGAAGGTAGGCAGGGCTAAACTATGTCACTCAGACCATGGCAAATGGATGGAATCATATTCTCAATGTGGTGAGAATAAATTAGAAGGTTTAAGTCAGAGAAGCCACGGATTTCTGGCATGGAGAATAGATCTGGTGGGCTAGTTTGGAAGGCATTAGAGTGGTTCGGGCAAGAGATGATGGTAGCTTGAACTCAGAGCTGGTGGAGGAGGTATTAGGAAGGAGATAGCAGTGGCCCAATCATACAGATTTACTGAGTGCTCCTTGTATATCTGATAGTTTCCTGGGTTCTCTTGTTCCTCCTCTTGAACCTTTAGCCTCAGCACTAATCATCCCTCTCATAGCACATAACACATTGTATTCTCATTTTCTTAATTGTTTGTTTCTGTGGCTCTCACGCATACTAAATTGTGAGCTCTTGGAGGACATGTATGGGATATAATTTATCTTTCTCTTTCCAAAGCCCAGAGCCTGGCATCTAGTGGTGTCTCAAATGTTTTTGGTTTAATTAAAATGTTGAATGGAATTCAAGACTCCTATCTCAAATTCTCAGGGAAAAAGCTTGCCATCAAGCCCTGCCTATTTGAGTACGTTCACCATTTTTTAAAGTGAATAATTTTTTTCCAGTGTGGTGGAAACAGGCAGATTTGTCACCTGCCTATTCCAAATGAAAGTAGCGCTGATTAATACAAAAAAATTGGAAAACAACTGGCTAGAAATCTTTGTTTTCTTGATCATCTGCTATCAGTTATCATCCCTAACCATGGAAAAAGATGGCCAAATAGAAAATTTTTATCTTTCCTGGTGATGGTCTTGACACTATTCAAAGTGAAAATATTTATTTCTCTATATTAAGTCCCCTGGAGAAGAGAATATCTATCCATTCCAGTATTCTTGCCTGGAAAATTCTATGGACAGAGGAGTCTGGTGAGCTATATATAGTCCATGGGATCATAAAGAATCAGACATTCCTGAGCAACTAACACAACATTAAATTATGTGACAAATCTAATTGCTTTTTACCTCAAAAGTAATATTTTTTAATTCTTTTTGACCAATATTATAACTTGAACCATCAGACAAAGACAATGCTGTGGTAGGCTGAACCATGGGTCTAGATCAGGTCCTAATGACCAGAACCTGGAAACTTTACCTTACATGGACACAGGAACTTTGCAGTTATGATTAAATTAAAAATCTCAAAGTGGAGAGATTATTCTAGATTCTTCATATGGGTCTTAAATGCAATTACAAATATCCTTATAAGACAGAGGAAGAGAGAGATGTGAACACACAGAGAGAAGGAGATGTGAAAATGGAGAAGAGAGATTTGAAGATGCTGGCCTTGACTATCAGAGTGATGCAGCCACAGGAAGCTCAAATGCCAGCCACTACCACAACTAGAAACTGGAGGAAGGAAAGGATTGATTCCCCATTAGAACTCCTAGCAGAAAAGCAGGCCTGCTGAGACCTTGATTTTAGCTCAGGGAAACTGATTTCCAGATTTGGCCTCTAGAGCTGTGAGAGAATACATTTCTGTTATTTTATGCTTCCAAGTTCGTAGAAATTCATACAGCAGTCATCAGAAAATAATACAGAAATGTTGTGCTTTGAGTTAGGGCTTCCCAGGTGATGCTAGTGGTAAAGAACCCACCTACAAATGCAGGAGACACAAGAGACCTGGGTTCTATCCCTGGGTTGGGCATGGCAACCCACTCCGGTATTCTTGCCTGGAGAATCCTATGGACAGAGGAGCCTGGTGGGCCACAGTCCATAGGGTTGCAAAGAGTTGGACATGAATGAGATGACTTAGCAGCAGCAGCAGCAGCATGATTTGAGTTACGTATTTAAAGAATTATCTTTGGGGATTTAGTCTGCTTTCTGTCTTCGGTAGCTTCCCACTTCACCTCTAGGCTCACTGGGCAGTCAGCACTGCTCTCAGATCTGGTGAAATGATCCTCTGGCCAAGGAAGGTCTTGTGTTCTAGAGCCCCAGCTATCAACTTTGTCTCTTCTCCACACGGTGAAAGGCTCACACGCTAAGGAGATGTGACCACTCTGTACCCATGTCTAGGGTACACACTAGTTCTGACTCCAGGATCCCCTGCAGCAATGGTGCCATGCCAGCTCCTGGGATTCTGTGAGTCCTTTTCCTGAGTCTGAGATGGATCTAAAGTAGGCTGGGAGTCAGAGGTCAGAGACTCACACTCTCACTGCTCCTATATTCTGGCACTGAACTTGGCATCTTGAGAACTGCAAATTGGAACAGACCTTCTAGGTCATTATAAAGGTATATTTGTCAAGGTTTAAGTGTGAACGTGTATTTAGCAGTTTTCTGGTCTGCCTATTAACTTTACTAATTTTACTTTTAACCATTCCTTTCCCTCCCCGCCCCCCACCCCCTACTACACTGCACAGCTTGCAGAATCTTAGTTCTTTGACCAGGGATTGAATTCATACCCTTAGCAGTGAAAGCATGGAATCCTAATCACTGGACCCCAGGGAATTTTCCTGCCTTTTAACTTTAAATATTTAAGCGCATGATATGTGAGTGTCTCTATGCTCTTGTCCTGGGGTCCACAAATGTTAGGGACCCAGGAATAGGTCTGGGACTTCCTCTGGCTTGCACAAGTTGGATAGCCAGTTTAAAGAGCATTCTATGTTCTTGAACTCCTTGATCAGAGTTCTTGTACAAGTGTGGAGCCTAGGTGACTCTGTCTTGGGAAAAGGAGCTGCCCCTCACCCCAGGTCACCACCCTAGACACGACCAATCACCGCATGCCGGGGAAGTGCGGGGCTGTTTGTGGTTAAATATACCTATCAGGGACTAACTCGGCACATAAAGCCCCTGACTTCCCCTCACATCCCAACCAATCTCCCCCATTCGAGGTCTTCCCTTTGTCTTTTCCCCTTAAAAGCCTTGTACCAGTCGGCTTGGGGCCGCCACCCTCACTCCACTGCATCAGCCTGTGTGTGAGCGGTCAAGACCTGGGTCTGCAATAAACTCCCTTTTGCCCTTGCATCCGTGAATGGCCTCCTGGTGGTTTGTAGAGATCGGGATCTGGGAGCTTGTCCGGGACTTCCGCGGCACCAGGACACCTTAACTGGAGGGAACTTTCTGGCTGATTGGTGAATGTGTGTGTATGCGTTTGTTCTGTGTGGTTCAACTCATCTGACTATGCTGCTTAGTTTACCCTGGTTCTAATTTCTTTACTTTTGGAGGAGGCTCCTCATTCGGGAGGAAGCAGTTGAGGGATTCCAAGACACTGCTCCGCTCTGGTGGCAGTCAAAAGTGGCTATAGGCAGACGCGCTGGGGGGTCACGACTGCCGGGTCCCGGGAGACGTCCCAGGCCCTGGGGGAAAGGATTTTGGCCTGCAGGGTGAGGGGGAGAGCCCTCACATCATGTTACTTCTGGAGGAGGCGGTTGAGGGATTCCAAGACATTGCTCCTCACCAGTTTCTGTTCCCCATCTGGGGTGATAATCTGTACTCTTGGTTCGTCCTTGTTTGTGTGTCTGTGTCTCTATTTGACTTTGACGGATGTTATGGGACAGTCAACCTCCACTCCCCTAGACCTGGTAACAGGACATTTCAAAGATGTAAAGGAGCGAGTGCCCCTTTGTTGCTGAGGACGCCCATGATTACATCACAGGGTCCATCGGTGGGGACGGAGTGCCCCTTGTTTATGAGGACATTTGTGGGTCGCCACCGCGTCACAGATTACACCATCGTCCTACTTTCGGTTTTGCCTCCCGACTCCCGGAGGACTGTTTGTTCTGTCTCTCTGTCTGTTCGTGTGGCTGTACTGTGAGCCACACAGCTGAGCAGTTCTCCTGGGTGCCCTTCCCAATAGAGTCTCTTGCTTTGTCAGCACATGTGTCTCCTCGGACAATCCATTTCTGAGTATTAGACAAGAACCCAGCCTCGGCGTGTGGAATGGGTCCCCCTCTTCTTCGCTGAGACTGACGTTTTGACCACTTGGGGTGCTCAGGGGCTGGCTCGCTGGACCGGACCCAGCGGCCGCAACTGGGACCCTTTTGCCCCTGGTCTCCTCCTGATGCAGACAGCTGGCCAGAGTGCCCTGACCAGTAAGGAACAAGAGACATTATTGACCTCTAGACTTAGAAAAGGAAGCTAGATCTTGCATTGTGTCTGTCTAGATATGTTTTGGTATGTCTTTGTCTCTGTGTAATAATTTTTAAAGTTAATTTGTCAACGAGCTCTATTTAATTGGCTTAAAGAAAGATAAGTGCTTACAAATCAAATATTCTAAATTAAACAATAAATTCCAGGTTCATGTGAACTGGGAAATATTCAGTATTAAATACCTGATATTAATGTTTGTTGATCTATCTAATATAGACATGTCTTAATGAAATTAACATCAAGTAAAATATTTTCATTGTACGTAGGTTTAATATAAGTTAAATATTACATCTGCAATTACCTTGAGTTAAAAAAATAAAAGAGAGAGAGAGAGAAAACTTCTAAAAATGTAAAGGAGATATGAGCTTTTATATGATTATTCTTTAGGAATATCCATCTAAAATAGTCTCTCCAGATTGGCATAACTTGAATTTTTAAGGGTTGTGCTAAGTGTGCTAAGTGTTGGAAGTCTATTAAGTAGTTAGGTCATTTCCAGATAAAATAAAATTTTGAAACATTTACTACCAAACACTAATTTCCTTTTACAGAGAAACTAAAGAGATTTGGGACTATAAGTGAATAATGTGTGGTGCCATCCTAAAATGTTCTAAGAAAGCAAGGGTTTTAGAAATTATCACTGGTATTTATGTTCACCAATCTATAGAACGCTAATATAAATGTCAGTTCTTGGTTGCTTAAGGAAAGTAAGATGTGAGTTTTCAGTAAAGAAGGTATAAGGAGTGAAATTACATTTTATGAAGGGAGAAGGAAGAAAGTCTGACTTACAGGTGGCTGTTTCAGGATGGGAGAACAAAGGAATGAGTACAGAAAGTGACACGAATGTTTTATGGAAAGTGGACCCCAAGGGAAGAGTTTTGTGCATAAATACGAGTTTTCTTGAGATGTTGAACTACCTTTGATAATAGATTTTAAGTTTCTTTATCTCTGAAGTGATCTGTTCTATGTTTACCTTTGAAATCTTTTGTTAATTTTGGCTTAGTGAGTAACTGTTGTTTCACAGTGACTTATATGATCCTATCTGACTGTTATAAACCCTTTTGATATTTATTGAAAATACCTCCTAAACTGAATTCTTTTGAAGTTCCTTTGACCTCTAGCTAACTTTGGGGTGCTTCAGAGGGCCCCTGAAACATCCCAAAGAGAGATATTAAACTAACTGTGTTTACTTGGTGGGTTAAACTACATAAAAAATATTATCAAATGAATAATAAATTCACTAATGTTATAATGTATGGTAAAATTACTAATACAGATATTCTAGAAATTATATGGAGTTCTTAACATTCTGATATGTCCTGGTATTCTAATGGAAAACCAGATGACTTCACAAAAGTTAACAAAAGGACTGAAAAAACTTTTATGGTTTCTATCTGAAAAATTACAGGTTAGAATCTTGTGTTTTCCAGGAGTAGGGAAAGCCTCCCTCTCAAACTAATTATGAAAATAATTTGGTAAAATTATACATTATAAAGAATACAATTATATTTTCTCTCTATCTAACTTCTTCAGAAATTTGAAACTCTTAGGTTTCCAGTAAGCTTATCAAATGAGCTAAGAAGGTTATCTCACTAATAGGTACAAAAATCTCAAGAAATTTTGAGACCTTAAAAAAGAAAGAATTCACCTAGATTTGTTAGGCAAAGTCTGTGATAAGCCTTTGGTGTGAGTTTCCCAGCCTTGTTTTATTTTAAAAGTTCAGTCTGAGACTCTATAAATGTTTCAACAAAATAAAAAGTCTGTGATCAATTATGGTTATATAAATCATCAGGCCAAAATTAGTGGGAACAGACCTATTTTACAAACAAACTTGCCTTAATTTGGTTATATTTGATAAAAAGTGAGGGTAATTTTAGGGAAAAGATGATGTTTCAATAAATGTTAAATCCCAGTTTGTTAATGGCGGTCTACCAATGGAGGTAATAAGACTCAGTTCTTAGATAGTTCTTTGCTGTTCTTTGCTGTTATGTGATATTAATGTAAAATTTAATTGAATTCTTAAAGAACACCCTAAGTTTGTTTCTGAAGCTTATCTCAGTAATCTATCTTTGGATGAAGATCAGATGCCTCATGATCTGCAACCAGGGCTTGAAAAAGACATAAGTTAAGGGACTGTCTCCAACCTGGATGAAAAGACTTTTTATCAGGAGAAACTACACTACACCAAGATGAGAAGACGACGACATCAGAGGTAGACAGCTTGCCTAAGATGCTGGACCTGATTCGTATGATCATTTATAATGTTTTCTTGACTTCTTAGACCTTTGCATATAAATCAAATGCTTTTCTGTTATAGGCCTGATCCTATGCTAGTTTTAGAAATCACTCCAATTGTTGGGTTTGTGGCCAATTACCTGTGTCTAGTTCTGGGTTACCTTGGTAAATTTCTCTACTACAAGACTCTAACTGGTTGGCCCCGAGAAAATTTACGTAAAAAAATATTATAGTCATATTCAGGTCACTGTGATATTACTAGATGGGATCCCCTCACTGGGCCAATTAATAATGCCTGCTCTGACTCTGGCCATAAATTTGAGCTTTTTTCTATTACTCAACCTCAATCAGAGCTACAAGAAAAGTTTCAACAAGGGGAAAAAAAAAAAATCTCCCACAGTTATGGAATGGAGTTATATAGATAACACCAGGTTATGGTAATTTAAGTTTAAAGTCTCCTCTGTGTTAAAAATAATTAACTCATACTAACAATAATCAGTCTATTAACACTAGAAAACTGGACTATGTGCCTTATAGACAGTGGTGCCAATATACAATTTCCTTAGAAGATAAAGATTCTACAGAGTAAGTCAGATGACCTGATATATACTGGGCTACATTTAATGGAAGCTCTTAACCTAAGTCTTACTTGTGACTTTACTAATACTGCTGGCTATGTTATTTGTATTTCACCTGTTTTACATGATTGCCCTTTCTTACACTGTCAAATGTGTGTCTGAGGCTTCTAATAGAATAATATATAGTCCTATATGAGATCGATGATGGTAACAGTGTAACTCTAGATATAAGGAAAAGCAACAAGAGGAAATATTTTCCTGGCCCAAGAGGCTAGTAAGACAGGTGGTCCAGAGAATTTTGGATATTGTTTTATGGCCTAGTCCAGTAACAGCACCTTGAGTGGCCTGTCAACGAAATCTTTGCCAAACCTGAGAATGGACATTCTCAGCACCATGAGATAAAACGGTCATGAAATGCTCCCCTCAAAATCATGGTCAAGTTTTTGAGCAAAAAGGGGCTCTGCCAACGAAAGACTGACACTTGTCATCTACATCTACAAAGATTAAATCATGGCCACTGCAACTGCTGACTTTCAACGCCCCTGAGAGGAGTTCAGGGTGAAAATCAGGAATGGGGCACTCTGTGCTCTGGTAAAAACTGGCAGAACAGGCCTTCAGATAGTTAAATCTTTTCAGGAGAAGATTTTATGAGTTCCAATTCTTGCATCTTCTCATATCTAGAAAAACACTGACATCATTAATGGTGACATCTGCTTTGGCTATTATGAAAAATTTTACAATTAAAAGTCAAAATAGAGTAGCTATGGTTCAGACATCCTGAGAAACAACTAGGTGATACTACGGGTGTAATTGCAGATTAGACATTGTATTGCTAAACACTTGAGTTTTCTGAGTCATGCCAGGCTTAGACGCTACCATTTTCAATACAATGTCTGCTGAAAGCTAGTGACTGCAACCTTACTTTCTATAAAACTAGGCAACTGGCTACCAGGCTACAAGTCTCCCCGAAGTGCCAGGTCTAGGCTGGGTTTCAGGCCTATTCGTCTAGAAAAAAATGAGATTTATTTTGTGTATTAAAATTCCAGATATCCCTCCTCCAGCTACTTCTAACTGGGTCTGTTACAACAAAATGACAGACAAAGAAATTGAGATTTTAATCATACAAGGCTCAGATCTAGGACTTGGAACTCCGAAATACTTCCAATTCAGTGTCTGTTCTCCAAGCTGAGGCAGTCCTATGCCCCAGTTTGACAAGAAGTTATCACAGTCATAGTTGCCCTGTTCCCTGAATTAAAACTGAATAGGACTCTGTGGGGGTCTGGAGTACAGATCTGTTCAGTGTTCTCCATTTCTTATCTGTAAGATATAGGCTTCAATCGGCCTCCCTGACCTTCCCTGAGTTCAAAGGGTAGAGTCAAACAATTGCTAATCAGGGAGGGGAAGAAATACAAAAACTGGAAAAAAAACAACAACAACAATCAAATGATAGTACAGCCTTGAGACAGGGTTCTGGTTCCTACTCAAAAAATGTGCTTAACAATGTCTTTTGAGTTCTTCTACAGAACTGGAGCCAAGTCACAAACCCTGCAGCCCTCACCCCAAATGTTGCTTCCTGTTTCTGGAGACCAGTGATGACCATCCTGTTAGGTCTCCTGTTTGGCCCCTTCCTATTTCATCTCTGAGAAGAGCCAGCAGTTCCAAACTAAACTGCTGTTATTACAAGGGTAAATACTCATTTCCGGAAATATATATATATATATATACCTTGACTTAGACCAGGTAAAGAGAGACTTCTGCTCTGCTAGGCAAGCCTATGCCCATACACAGCAGGAAGAAGTTATAGAAGAAAAAGACCTCCGTCCCAATTCCCAAAAAGTATCTTGAGTATTAAGTCTCTCAGGGAAAAATTGTTAGGAAAAACACACTGATTAAAACCACCCACCCTGGCCAGGCATCATGGTAACCATCTGCATGAGTTGTTTTATGACAGGAGATCCTGATAAGAAATAGGAACTGATGAGCCACCACCGACTGGAAGAATCTGGAAAAAGTCTAAAAGAGACACCGGGTGTCTGTCCACTTCCCAGAATCCTCGCTAACATCCATATTGGCTGAGCAATGACATAGAGCTCATTGAAGGCCCATGATTGGGCCTCCTTTGGGACTAGAGAAGGGGGGAATGTGGAGCCTAGGTGACTCCGTCTTGGGAAAAGGAGCTGCCCCTCACCCCAGGTCACCACCCTAGACATGACCAATCACCGCATCCCGGGGAAATGCCAGGGCTGTTTGTGGTTAAATATACCTGTCAGGGACTAATGCGGCATGGTAAAGCCCCTGACTTCCCCTCACATCCCAACCAATCACCCCATTGGTGGTCTTCCCTTTGTCTTTTCCCCTTAAAAGCCTTGTACCATTCGGCTCGGGGCGGCCGCCCTCACTCTGCTGCGTCGGCATGTGTGTGAGAGGTCCAGACCCCAGTCTGCAATAAACTCCCTTTTGCACATGCATAGGTGAGTGGCCTCCTGGTGGTTTGTGGAGATCGGGATCTGGGCACAACACAAGTTCCTGGCACATTACTACAACAACAGGGGAGAGGATCCAGTAAGAAAGAATCGGGGCTTTGGAATCAGACTTGGCATGAAATCTGTACTCCACCACTGGTGGCACATACGGTAAGTTGATGAAGCCTCACCTGCTTGTTCATGAAGCCTCACCTGCTTGTCACCTCCCCACTGTAGTGACCTCAGAGTCTCTACTGTAAACCCACCTTTTTTTCCTTTGTTCCATGAAGACTCTCTGTTTATTTCCATTTTGGGTGCCTTTGTATTTGCATAGATTGTTCTTCCATCACAATGCCTCAGGCACAGACCCCTTCTTCTAAGCACTTCCCAGCTCAACTATCTCTTTCTGAGTGTCTCTCCCAGGTTCATCCTACCACATGTTCACTATTTGGTTTCCTTACTGACTGTTTCTCCTAATGAAGTGGAAGCCCTATGTGGGCAGGGATTTGCTGTTTTCCAGCTGTATTCTCAGTGCCTAGCATAGCGCTGTGCTCATAACTATATCCTGAATGAACACTTATCATAGGCTTGCTCTGAGGGCTCAATGAGCCTGTCAGTCATCTCACATGAGATTTTTAATAAATGCCAGTCTTCTTCACCCTTGCCCCTTTGACAGGATATGTGATTGATGACCCTCTGGGCTCACTACCTCTTCCTTGCTTCAGGAATGTTCATGCCTTAACTGGTACCCCAGTAATTCTTTTTCCCTTCATAAACAGCAAGAACCTATTCCTCCAATAGACCTCTGAGATTTTATTATTATACTTTTGCTGCTTTGGACTTTGCTGCCTTGATAACAGAGAGGACCTTTCTAATGGGAGTTCCTGTTCTTCCTTCAGGCCTAAGCATAAGTATTTCCAGAACTTATCTCATTGGAGGGCTTCCCTTGTGGCTCAGTTGATAAAGAATCTGCCTGCAATGCGGGCTTGATCCCTGGGTTGGGAGGATCCCTTGGAGAAGGGAAAGGCTACCCACTCCAGTATTCTGGCCTGGAGAATTCCAGGGACTATACAGTCCATGGGGTCACAAAGAATCGGACACGACTGAGGGACTTTCATTATCTCATGGAACACTGATAGCTTGTATACTATTCTGCCTTTTCCTATGACCATGAGCTGCCTGAAAGCAAGTGTCACATCTTATCAATCATTTTTTTTCCTGTTAGTGAGAAGCACATCCAATAACCCCAAGAATAAGTATGTTAATTACATACATGTAAAACATACTAAATCTAAGAACAGCCTTTCTTCTTGATTGCATTAATTTGTTTATCAAAGTATAGCTGTGTAAGAGATGCAGGGCCATGTATACATATGTGTGTATGGAGGAGAAGTGGGCAACAAGAGGATAAGATGGTTAGATGGTATCAGTGACTCAATGGACATGAGTTTGTGCAAACTCTGGGAGATAGTGAAGGACAAGGAAGCCTGGCGTGGTGAAGTCCAGGGCGTTGCAGAGTCAGACACACCTTAGCAACTAAACAATAACAAAAATGTTTTAAGGTGTCTTTGTTTATTTACTTGCTTGCTTGGTGCCACTATCCTCCTTCCCAAATATACCCACATTCACACAAACATATACACATTTTCTTCCTTAAAAAGTTTTCAGAAGTCTTAAAGGGATAATGTAAAATATGAGAGATTTATTCAACTATATAAAATAGTTGAAAGAGCAGTAAAAGAAGATATTTTTAAAAAGATGGTCCTAATTGAAGACAGGAATAAAACTAAAATTGTAAAGCAAAAAAACCCAAACATAAAGATGTTTATGTTTATAAACATAAAGATAAAGATGTATCTAGTAGCATTACACAAGCATGTAAATAATAGAAGTGTCATTTTTATAAAAAAGTTAAATATGGCATATATATTTTCTAACTGAACTTAATTTTTAAAATTTTGGTTTCCTTCTAGACTTTCATGCAGTTCTCAAAGACAAGTATAGATGATTTAAAAATTTAAAGCATTTTATTACTGTAAATATTGTGGACACATGGTTCATGTATTTGCTTGTTATTTTAAATTGATATTCATAAATGCTACATAAATCTCTTTGCCCTGTTTTAGAACTGAAACTGTTTAGATGTTAAAAACAGATAGCTATGGTGTCATTCTTTATCACACACAATCAAGATGTTTTTTTCCTCTATTCTTTGCTTCTTCCTTTTAGTAAAATGTATACACAGTTAGAGTTAAGAAGAAAATTAACTGCAAAATCACATTTCAGAAACACTACAGTACTTTCAAAGACAACCCACAGCATTAAAGAACTAAGCTAAGAATTCTACTTCTGGAGACTTAGCTGGAATTCCTTTTCTCCCACTTAGGGAAACATTCCTAGATGCCAGAGATTAAGCATGCTACGTTATGGGTCTAACGTTTAACATTCTCTACTTCTTTCAAAAGTAAAAAGCAGATCATTCATAAGGCTCAGTACTTTATCAGAAGCCTAATATCTGTGTTACATCTGAAAGCTAGAGTTAAGGAGAATAGCTAGTTAGTTGGGACAACACTTTTGATCTTTAGTTCACGTTAAGGCCCAAGTGGCTAAATCGTTGATGTACTTCTTATTATAATTCTCAGCCAAAATTGCCCTTGAATGCCCGTTAATTGGTTCATGAGGTACAGCTATCCTAGTTTTAAGAACATAGTTCGGTTATCTTTGAGCATACTGTTAAAGTTTCAGAAACACTGGTCAGATTAAAATAAGGAACAAAGGAAAGTCTACACAGATGCTTAGGCATCAAAATTACTCTGCCCTTCAGGTATGATTAAATCCTAGCAGTGAGAACCGGGAGAAATCTAAACAATGCAAATTGCTCTGCAGAGGTTACTCCATTTTTTGGTAAAACTATGCCTCTGTGATCTTGACATTTGTTAGTAGATTTATCACTGTAAGGAAAAAAGTTCCTAGCCAACAGAAAGAGGGAGAGAGAGAGAGTCTCAAGTCAGCTTCTTGGTTAAGTGTATAATACTGTATTGTCTTGATATCGTAGTCAAAAGTGGCCCTAAATTCAAATAGAAGACAATTAATGTATCTAAGAGGTCTTGCTTATAATCCTATCTTCAGTTAAATCCACTTATTTTGAACTTTGTTCTAATTTTCAATTGAACCTTTAATGGCTTAGCAAATGATAATGTGTTTGAATTTTCACTGACATTTTCTATTTTCACAAGCTTCACATTTCTTCAAAGAGCCCCAAACTCAGTGCCATATTTTTTGTGATACCTGTAATCAAGGCTTTCACCCAGGTCCTAAGCAAATCTAACAAATAATTATCCTTCACAATAGAGCTAAAAAGAGGAATCTAATTAATTAAAGCACTAATTGAACTTCCCCATTACTGATACATTAGTTCCTGCTCTGACATAAACATTAATCAAAGTCATTGAATAATTCAGCTCTCCGCATCCCCCACCTGTGTAGACGAATCTACCTGCTATCCTGTAATGATAACAGAGAAGAAAATGTTTCATAATACTGTTTGGTACCATCTTTGTTAAGTGCCAATAACTGATAACCATTCTGTAGTAAAGTGGGAAGAAGGTACAGAGTAAAGCAAAACGTAGTCATATACATATACCTATATATGGCACACAAAATATATACTTAAATAAAAAATATATTCTTTTAAATATATTGGTTTGTTTCCTCTTTTAAAAAAATAAATCCATGAAGGGAAGAGCATTTTCAGGAAATATTCTAAAGTAATTCACAAAACTTTTGCATTTTAATGAAGTGGGCCATTTAGATAGCAACTGTACAGGAATGGTGGATTTTCTTTAATTATGTGATTAGATAAATATTTATATTTTTTTCTCTGTGTTGAAATCCAAGCTTCCTGTTGAATCTAGCTGTTGGCTCTCTCCTCTGCAGCTGGCAGAACCGGTTTCCAGGGCTGCTGGAGGACAGGCACAGCAGATGCTACTTTGATAAAATTGGAAGTCATCATTATGGACAATTCTGTGTTTGAAGCCAGGCTAGCTGGGACCCCAATGTGACTGCAGGGTGCATCGAAGTTGCCCTTCTTGCCACTGCTCAATCAGGTTCCCGCTATATGAACAGGAGGATGCATACTATTGGAGGGCATCCTCCTATCTCAGTACCTATCACCTTTAAATCACCAGTAGGATGTTTCTGGCAGGCCCACTTAATGGTTTAACATGGAGGCTATAGTAGGTAAGAGACATGGCCTCATATCCCTTCAGGAACACAGGACTTATTTTCCTGCTGCTGTCAGGCCCCTACAGGGATTGCCTTGATTGAAGAGACCCACATTTTGCAAGGGCATACTTCCTTCCAGGGGCAGCTTGCATTTAATGATATAAAGAGGATAAAGGCCTGGCCTCCTTGTGTCAGTTTTGGACAACTCTGAAGGGCCATCCTGGCTCCAGGGTTTTCCATCCTCTAAGGTAAGCTGAGACCTTTCTTGGAACTGTGTTGTAGCTCAACTTTTCCCTCCACCCCATCCTATCTCCTTCTGCAGGCCTGCATCAGAAGAAAATGCAGAGGTGGCTTCCTGAGGAACTGGCCTGTGACAGAGACGACAGAAAATCCCTTTCCAGAAGAAGTAAGTGGCATGACACTGATCAAAGGCAGATTAACAAGCTGGGCATGGCATCAATAAGCAAACGTTGAATGGATATGAGAGAAAGTAGTTGGAAGTATGCGGGAGAAGGAGGCCACACTGAAGACCAAAATGAAGTAGGCAATGCTTTCCTCTCCCCTCAAGCTGAGTTGAGTCAAGTGGATTCTGGACCAGAGCCAGGGGCATCCTCAATGAGTCTGACTACTGAAAACTCTGTTCTCGCCAACACGGCCTGCTGTTGAGAGCAAAGGACAACTAGGGTTGGGAGGAAAGGCTA
The DNA here is from genome assembly GCA_007570785.1 of Antilocapra americana. Classification (NCBI taxonomy): domain Eukaryota; kingdom Metazoa; phylum Chordata; class Mammalia; order Artiodactyla; family Antilocapridae; genus Antilocapra; species Antilocapra americana. Next base: position 572,037 of record ML664156.1, read on the forward strand.
TTCCTCCATCCAAGCCTTTTTAATCACCTCTCAGACACTCATCAAACTCTTCAGAAACAGCTTCAGAGTGACTTCAAAGAAGTCTTACTTCAAAGTGATATTCAGAGATTTTAAAATAAACTCCAGAGTTCTCAGAAATCTCCTCAGCAGCAGCAGCAGAGGGAGCGCCTCTCCTGCCCTTACCTGAGAAAGGAAATGGCAGTCCAGTGGTCTGTCTCATCAGCAGAAAGAACAGAAATCCATGTTCAGCAAGGCTGGGACGGAAACAAGCTGTTCACAGAACTCTAGCAGAATCCGGCCACCGGCCTGCCTGTTCGAGTGGGTCTCTGGATGACACTGTGGGTTCTAGACACCATTACTTGACGAATCCCATGGACTGAGGACCCTGGCAGGTTATAGTCCATGGGGTCGCAAGGGGTCAGACATGACTGAGCAACTCACTTTCACTTCAACTTCAAGGTGAGACATGATTTAAAACAGGAGATCCTCACCTGACCAGGCTTGACTGATCGATGTGCAAAGAAAAACCATCACCAAATCTGCCAGCATGAGCCTACCCACTTCGGGGAAGTGAGGGTGGGCACTGGAGGAAAAGCAGAAGGTTGAGACAAGAAGATGGTGACAACTTTAAAGTAGAGCAAGCATAGACTTAATTCTTGGTGTTGCCTTTGTCCCCAAAAGCCACCTCAGGCCTGCTGTCTGCACACAGCCATCTCTTGAAAGGGCACCAGGAAGGCTGTGTGAAAAGAGTCCTTTTTTTTTTTAAGTTATCTGTTAGATGCTCTGAAAAGAGCTTTTTGTATTGAGCTTAAGGCAGCTCAGTTTAACTAGCAGTAGGCAGAGCATTGTTAAAATGGATAAAAATGGGAGATAAGCTTTGCTCCCACAACCTGCTTCCAATGGTTACAGAAGAGAAAAGAAGTGGCTCCTTGGAGGCACATTGTTGCTGCACTTCGTAGGCTCAAAGGCCTTCCTCTGAAATTAATATTTACCACCTATTACAATTGCCTGGAGTAAGGAGTCCCCACTGATGATCCTGTTCTGAAAAGCTTTGATTCGTTGAAGGGGTAGGCAAATCCAGTCATTTAGGCATCCCCTCACAGAAAGCAGCCAACAAAGAGATTAAAATCAGAGCAGGAGGAATGTTTTATTTACATTTCTTTGAAGTTCAGGCCTTAGTTCCTTCTCTTTCCCCACTCCCTTGAGCAGAATGGCTCCAAGAAGTTTTGCTCTGCTTTTGGAAAGCTCACATCTGCCCCTAGGTTGTAGTTTCACTTTGTATTTTGCCATATTTGGAAGGTTTTTCTGTCTCCTTGAAATTAGGATTTGGCCCATGTGGGGAGGAAAAAAAAAAGAAAAGCACGAATCTTTTACTTTACTGACTCCACATGCATGCAAGTTAGGAAGTAACAGACTGTGGAACTTTGCAGAGACACCAAATACCGATTGGAAATTTTACTTTTCCCACACCCCTAACACACACACCATTTTCTGTTAATTATAACCATACAGAGCTCCAGGCCCTTCTTTGGATGGTTGGGAAAATAATGTGGAATCTTTCCTCCAAGAGAGGAAAAGAGAGGAAGCTGATGGAAGCTTTCCCTGGGCCTGGTGAAGCAACGGTCTTTGTTCTTTCCTGGTTCCCTTTAGGACCCTAACAGGTTATTACGGTTGAGTTTCAGAAGAGTGATCACCCACAGCAACATTAGAGGATTTCCAGGAATGACACTCCACTGCGGCAGTCCTCAGACCTTTTCAAACCCCGGAGGCCGCTCGCCGCACATGGGCACGGCTGAGTGTGGAGGGGACTCAGTCTTCTCAGGCCTTCAGTCTTGTTGATCAGGCTTGCTGGGATTGCCTGCATACCAGTGCTTCCCAGAAAGGCGTGTGATAATAACAGATGTAAGAAAAGATCGTGAAACAATTTTTTTTTCTTTTAGGAGTTGAAATTTTAAAATTTCATTGAAGTATAGTTGATTTACAATGCTGTGTTAATTTCTTCTGTAAAGTGACTCACTTATATGTATATATTCTTTCTCATATTATTTTCCATTATGGTTTATCACAGGATATTGAGTACAGTACCCTGTGCTATACAGTAGAACCTTATTTATTCATCCTATATGTAATCTTTTGCCTCTGCTCTCCCAAACTCCCACTCTTTCCCTCCCTTAACCCACCTGACCCCTGGCAACCACAAGTCTGCTCTTTATATCAGTGAGTCTGTTTTTGTTTCACAAATATGTCGATTTGTATGGTATTTTAGATTTCACATATTGGTAAATTCGTGTGGTATTTGTATTTCTCTTTCTGACTTAATTCACTTAGTATGGGCGTCTCTAGGTCCATCCGTGTTGCTGCCAATGACATTCTTTCTTCCTTATGGCTGAGTAGTATTCCATTGTGTATATGGACAATATCTTCATTATCCATTATTCTGTTAATAGATATTTAGGTTGTTTCATGTCTTGGCTATTGTGAATAGTGCTGCTATGAACATAGGGGTGCATGTATCTTCCTGAATTACAGTTTTGTCTAAGTATATGCTCTAATTCTTTATAGAGAGTGAGGAAGGAAAAGGGTTACTGATTTTTGATAAAGAGAAAAAGCAAATAACTCACAAGACCTTGCCTGCCAACAGGGAAGAGACCAACACAAGTGCTGAATATTCCCCTGTAATCAGGCATGTCTGGATAGCTCAGGATCTCTCTTTCTCTTCCTAGGAGCCACGGGAAGGGCTTGAAGCTCAACCATCCTCCACAGTTTTGGATAAGCCTTTCAGAAATCGTGTCTGCAAGACTCAAGACAAAAGCATGGAAAAGATGACCAGCTGCCAGGTTTAGTCACCTGAAGCCACAATAGTAGAAAAGTGAGACCAAGGAAATAGAAAATACAGAAAAACATAGCCACCGAGCTGATGAAACAGTGTTCTTGCAGCCACCCTCTCTCATTAAAAGCTAATTCCAATACGGCAACCCCAGTGTCAGGCTGTGATGCTTTGGGGTGTTTTCCTGCTTTTATCCCTCTGAACAGGAGTAAGGTCTATGGCCAGGAAACTCCTGCCAATGAATATTTTCTATTCTTCCTTTGTCAGGATTTTCCTTTTCAAGCTCCCAACAAGATCATTTTGCCAGGGGAGTGTTTTCTTGTGTGTGAAGGGTTTTGGGGATTGTTTGTACTGAAAAGCATCTGCAGACAATAATTGGGAAATGTGTTAAAGCTTGCCATCAATTTGCCTTATTGATGTGGAAGCCTCAGTGGGTCCCTGAGCAGAATAGACTTTTCCCCATGTGGTCGAGTGACTGAAAAGGCTGAGCCACTGCAAAGGACGAGTCAGACAGAGGCAGACACTGGAGAGCAAAGTGACAAGGGGAAGGCAGAGGGGTGGAAACTCAGCCAGAAGTCCTGAGACAAAGCCTGTGATGAACACAAAAGCTTCTTGAGATGTTCAAAGGAGAGCTGGTTATCACAGACGCTCCTCCAAAAAAGGGAATTTTCAGGGATTAAGACAAGGGTGGAAAGAAGAAAAGTGAAGGAATATGTGTAGCAAAAGAACCTCATCTGGGTGACACGGGTCTTGTATGTTAGGCTGTTTAGTTTTTATAAAAGCTTCCCCCCACGACACCCCCCCACACACTATCATTATAACATAGGATAATATTTAGTTCTGCTATGGAGAAACCAGGGTCTTTTGACATTTATGGCACCTGGACAAATGGTAATTATCAGCCTGTAATTCCCTTGAGGGGGACTGATGTTTCTATAAATTACAAGAGCTGAGCTTGAGTGGTTTACAACACCATCAAAACCTTGCTGTGGACAAAGAATCTTATAACCGCATCTTGCTAGTGAATAGGTGTTTGTACAATGGGTAATTTAGGATCCTATCCAGCCCTTCTCAGGGAGCACTGGGAGCATGTGCGCTCTTTCCAGCTGCCCCCAGGCCACCCTTGAAAGAACTGAAGACACTTCTCCTCTCCAGAGGTTGCCAAGGCTTCACTGCACTGGTTTCTCAAGGTGAACACATTTATATACACATTAGTATACACATCTATGAGATTTGTTGATTCTTCCAAAAGACTACTCCTTGAAATGACTACAAGTGTGTTCTCAAGCATTTAACATATTTATGGGCATCTCGGAGCAAGAAGGAGCTTTACAGATTAGTCAAGGACACAGGGAAAGAGGGACTGCCTAAATTAGTATGCCATCTAGGTCACAGTAATTTAATAGTAACATTTTGGAGAAGGAAGTGGCAACCCATTCCAGGATTCTTGACTGGAAGAGTCCATGGACAGAGGAGCCTGGTGGGCTGCAGTCCATGGGTTACATGACTGTGCATGGGTACGATAAGGGTAGAGGGAGATGGGTTGGTAGCAATAAACTGGTAGAACTAAAAAAAAAAAAAGTTAAATTTATAAGACCTGTTTTGAAATTGTGTTAGAGTCCTATTAGAAGAAATAGGGTTCAAGAAGCTTAAGACATTTATTGTGAACCTCCTAGGTGGCCACGTGTTAAACAGTCCTGTTAAACAGTCAGGCAGGAGACAGAAATATGGTAGAATCTCTAAAACATACTAAAAAATCATAATTTATTATGTATCTAATGTATTTATAATACATACTCCTCTGATTTCCAAAAATAGCTTGAAGTCACTTAGAATATAATGTCAAATCTATATTATGCCAAATATATCTATTCAGTTCAGTTCAGTCACTCAGTCGTGTCTGACTCTTTGCGACCCCATGAATCACAGCACGTCAGGCCTCCCTGTCCATCATCAACTCCCAGAGTCTACCCAAACCCATATCCATTGAGTCGGTGATGCCATCCAGCCATCTCATCCTCTGTCGTCCCCTTCTCCTCCTGCCCTTAATTCTTCCCAGCATTAGGGTCTTTTCAAATGAGTCAGCTCTTCGCATGAGGTGGCCAAAGTACTGGAGTTTCAGCTTCAACATCAGTCCTTCCAATGGACACCCAAGACTGATCTCCTTTAGCATGGACTGGTTGAATCTCCTTGTAGTCTAAGGGACTCTCAAGAGTCTTCTCCAACACCACAGTTCAAAAGCATCAATTCTTCGGTGCTCAGCTTTCTTCACCATCCAATTTTCACATCCATACATGACTACTGGAAAAACCATAGCCTTGACTAGATGGACCTTTGTTGGCAAAGTAATGTCTCTGCTTTTCAATATGCTATCTAGGTTGGTCATAACTTTCCTTCCAAGGAGTAAGCATCTTCTAATGTCATGGCTGCAATCACCATCTGCAGTGAATTTGGAGCCCCCCAAAATAAAGTCTGACACTGTTTCCATTGTTTCCCCATCTATTTCATGAAGTGATGGGACAAGATGCCATGATCTTAGCTTTCTGAATGTTGAGCTTTAAGTCAACTTTTTCACTCTCCTCTTTCACTTTCATCAAGAGGCTTTTTAGTTCTTCACTTTCTGCCATAAGGGTGATGTCATTTGCATATCTGAGGTTATTGCTATTTCTCCAGGCAATCTTGATTCCAGCTTGTGCTTATTCCAGCCCAGCGCTTCTCATGATGTACTCTGCATCTAAGTTAAATAAGCAGGGTGACAATATACAGCCTTCATGTACTCATTTTCCTATTTGGAACCAGTCTGTTGTTCCATGTCCAGTTCTAACTGTTGCTTCCTGACCTGCATACTGGTTTCTCAAGAGACAAGTCAGATGGCCTGGTATTCTTATCTCTTTCAGAATTTTCCACAGTTTATTGTGATCCACATGGTCAAAGGCTTTGGCATAGTCAATAGAGCAGAGATAGATGTTTTTCTGGAGCTCTCTTGCTTTTTTGATGATCCAGCAGATGTTGGCAATTTGATCTCTGGTTCCTCTGCTTTTTCTAAAACCAGCTTGAACATTTGGAAGCTCATGGTTCACATATTGCTAAAGCCTGGCTTGGAGAATTTTGAGCATTACTTTACTAGCGGATGAGATGAATGCAATTGTGCGGTAGTTTAAGCATTCTTTGGCATTGCCTTTCTTTGGGATTAGAATGAAAACTGACCTTTTCCAGTCCTGTGGCCACTGCTGAGTTTTCCAATTTGCTGGCATATTGAGTGCAGCACTTTCATAGCATCATCTTTCAGGATTGAAATAGCTCAACTGGAATTCCATCACTTCCACTAGCTTTGTTCATAGTAATGCTTTCTAAGGCCCACTTGACTTCACATTCCAGGATGTCTGGCTCTAGGTGAGTGATCACACCATTGTGATTATCTGGGTTGTGAAGATTTTTTTTGTACAGTTCTTCTGTGTATTCTTGCCACCTCTTCTGAATATCTTCTGTTTCTGTTAGGTCCGTATCATTTCTGTCCTTAATCGAGCCCATCTTTGCATGAAATCTTCTCTTGGTATCTCTAATTTTCTTGAAGAGATCTCTAGTCTTTCCCATTGTGCTATTTTCCTCTATTTCTTTGCACTGATCAGTGAGGAAGGCTTTCTTATTGCTCCTTGCTATTCTTTGGAACTCTGCATTCAGATGGGAATATTTTTCCTTTTCTCCTTTGCTTTTTGCTTCTCTTCTTTTCACAGCTAGTTGTAAGGCCTCCTCAGACAGCCATTTTGCTTTTTTGCATTTCTTTTCCATGGGGATGGGTTTTTTTAAAAAATATATGTATTTATTTTTTATTTTTTTCTTTACGTTATTGTGTTGGTTTTGCCATACATTGACATGAATCTGCCATGGGTATACATGTGTTCCCCTTCCAGAACCCCCTTCCCACCTCCCTCCCGATTCCATCCATCTAGGTCATTCCAGTGCACCAGCCCCGAGCACCCTGTATCATGCATCAAATCTGGGCTGGCGATTCATTTCACTTATGATAATTTATATGTTTCAATGCCGTTCTCCCATATCATCCCACCCTTGCCCTCTCCCATAGAGACCAAAAGACTGTTCTATATATATACATCTCTTTTGCTGTCTTGCATACAGGGTTATTGCTACCATCTTTCTAAATTCCATATATATGCGTTAGTATACTGTATTGTTGTTTTTCCTTCTGGCTTACTTTACTCTGGATAATAGGCTCCAGTTTCGTCCACCTCAGTAGAACTGATTCAAATGTATTCTTTTTAATGGCTGAGTAATATTCCATTGTGTATATGTACCACAGCTTTCTTATCCATTCGTCTGCTGATGGACATCTAGGTTGCTTCCAGGTCCTGGCTATTGTAAACAATGCAGCAATGAACATTGAGGTACACGTGTCTCTTTCAATTCTGGTTTCCTCGGTGTGTATGCCCAGCAGTGGGATTTCTGGGTCATATGGTAGTTCTATTTCCAGTTTTTTAAAGAATCTCTACACTGTTCTCCATAGTGGCTATACTAGTTTCCATTCCCACCAATAGTGTAAGAGGGTTCCCTTTTCTCCACATCCTCTCCAGCATTTATTGCTTGTAGGCTTTTGGATGGCAGCTTTTCTGACTGGTATAAAGTGATACCTCATTGTGGTTTTGATTTGCATTTCTCTGATAATGAGTGATGTTGAGCATCTTTTCATGTGTTTGTTAGCCATGGGGATGGTCTTAATCCCTGTCTCCTGTACAATGTCATGAACCTCTGTCCATAGTTCATCAGGCACTCTATCAGATCTAGTCCCTTAAATCTATTTCTCACTTCCACTGTATAATCATAAGGAATTTGATTTAGGTCATACCTGAATGGTCTAGTGGTTTTCCCTGCTTTCTTCAATTTCAGTCTGAATTTGGCAATACAGAGTTCATGATCTGAGCCACAGTCAGCTCTATATCTATTATATATATGCAAATACGCATGAATGCATGTATGTGTATGTAATTTTTAAAATGTATCAAGGAATAAGCAAGAGAGATTTGTGTTGGGTATTAAGATGTATGTTAAAGTAATTTGGCTGTAAATTTCTCTTTACAAGAAAAAGAAAAAGAGGAGTAGGGGGAGAAAAAAGGAAACTGTTGGGGAAACTGAGAAACCTGCTCAGTGGCATTTCTTTGGTGATACATTGGTGACTCCAGGGCCCAAGTCTCTAAATCACCATTTGTTACCAATCGGGGCCTCTTCCTAATCTCTTCACTCTAAGTCAAACAAATCACTTTTCATCCATCACACTGTCTCATATAGAGAAAATATATTCAGGCCTTTCTGTACCTATGGTTACAAAACATGAAGGCCACAATCCCATAATTAGACTTCAATATTCAGGAAAGGAAGGCTCTTCTTCACAGAACAGTGGCAGCATCCAGGTTTTATAAATCCTTGGAATAAACCAATTAAAGCCATTGACTCACTAGGCAAGGGCTTTAGCAGGAAAAGAGATTTACAGCTGTTTTTCTCATACACTATCTCATTCTAGTACCGTGTATTTAGTGTTCTTTCTTAAAAACATCTATGTTTCAGTTGCCTAACAAATTTTAGAACAAACATCCATTTACCTTACAATCATTACCCTATATATGTTAAGCAGGCAAAGATTTTCAAAAGTACTTACTTTCAAAACCATTCATTGGTCCTCCACACCTTCAAACATAAGAAACCAAGGCACTCTGGGGAGAGTTTGGTTTATTGAATGGATAATCTAATCCATTTATCTAATGGATTTATCTAATCTTTATTTTTGTAGTAATAAATAGAGACAGGCTGTAAATATTCATAGGAATTACCACATTATAAGAATTTGTGCAATAACATATTTGCAGACTTCGATATCAGCTCAAGAAGTCTGTTTCTCCAAACAAAGGTACATGCTTCCCTTTACTGGGCAAGAGAATTCTATAATCTATTCTTTGATTAATCCAAAGCACAGAGTTAAATTAAATGCCTGACTCAAGTAACAAATTAATCCTAGTAGTTCTGTTCCTTTTAATTGTCTCTTAAATGGTCCTGTTTCTGTTTTTGTTTTGTTACTGCAAGCTGACTCAAAGTCTTTTTTAAAATATATAAATAATGTATAAGCAATTGTAATAAAACACAAATGCTTTCTACAGGGATTTATGTAAGATACAGGATGAACCAAGAGATCCATATCAGGGCACAGGGCAAACGAGAGAATAAAGGCTCCTGTGGTATCCCAAAAATTGCCTCCAGGAACAATATCAGGTCCACAGGGCCAAACAGTTTATGAGGCTGGAGGAAGAAAATCAAAACAGTAACTGGGAAAACTTGGGGTTCACCTTTCTTTTTAAAAATACAGATTTGTGACACCTAAACCAAAATCACCAAGCAAATTCAAGTTGTAATTGGGTGCTATTAACGAAGTGGTAAAAAACCACAGGGGGTGGGGGTAGAGGGTGGATCTTATGGAGAAATGAAGAATATGGCTTCCCACCACTCACATTTAAATTTTATATAAAACAAGCCTCAAGGCAGACAAAACATACCTGTTGGCCACAGTTGTTGGCTCAACGGCTATGTTGTGACCCCTGCTCTAAATAATCAACCTCTTTCATTCTGCTAAAGTTGTTCAACAGTGGAACTGCTGGCACTTGGAGTGGAATAAGTTTTCACTGTGCAGGATTTTGCTGTGTGTTGCAAGTCTATGGATACTCAGGCCTCCCAGGAATCAAAAGCTATAGCAGCATTCAGGCAAATGAAAGTATTCCTCTCAACACCTCAAATTTTAAATATGCATTTCCCACCCTACCGCAAAAGTGAGAAACCAGGGTCTGGTTCCATGGCTAAACTATTCTGCCTCTCTATATTTTTATATCTCACCTCATATTTTTCCTTATTCACAACATGATTTTCAGGATTTAAGGAGAACAGTGTAATCGCGGATCATTTCCTTTGTCTTACATTAGATTAGAAAGGGTACTATAAAGGGGTTGGCAGGAAATATGAAGATAATGAGATGAGGAGGAGGAGAAACTGATCAAAGGACAAGTCAATGCAGTCACTAGGCAAAGGAAACAGCAGGGAAAGTATGTGGGGAGGGAGGCTGGACTAGTGATTTTTATTATTGCCACCACCGCACAGTTTTTCAAAGCTGCTCTCTTTCATCCTCTTCCATCACCTTGGAACTTTCCCAGAATGGCCAATTTGAGAAACTTTGCATTCATACCTTTGGTCCCTAAACTAAGTTAGAATCCTGTCTTAATGACTACCATTTATAACATCCAGTTCTACATAATGAGGCCATTGCCAACTTATGGTCAACAACCCACAGTAACCCAAGGTTGCTGTTATGGGTATAATTAGCTTCCTTAAATGAAAAACTCATGTAAGACAGAGTTTTGCATTCCCAAATCATCTATTGATACAGTGTTTCATTCAGAAATTACTTTTGGATGATTGCATGTTATAATATCCTGTGTGAATCTGGCATCAGTTCTCAAAGTAAGGTTTTTTTTTTTTCTCTGAGTGGAGAATATTGTAGCCTATAAGGACCTGATGACTATTGAGAGTCTCCCTGTTGGAGTAATGATCCTCATATCTTTGAAGTGAAGTGAAAGTTGCTCAGTCATGTCCAGATCTTTGCAACTCCATGGACTTTAGCCTGCCAGGCTCCTCTGCCCATGGAATTCTCCAGGCCAGAATACTGGAGTGGGTAGCCATTGCCTTCTCCAGGGGATCTTCCCAACTCAGGGACTGAATCCAGGTCTCTGTCATTGCAGGTGGATTCTTTACCATCTGAGCTACCAGGGAAACTCATATCTTTAAAAAAGGTTAAAAAAAAGGGTCTCAGGGATATGTCGATTTGAAGATGTTTGGAATAAAATTGTTAACAGAGAATAGATAATGAACCAATGTGGGTGTGGATATATAGGTGTCAGACAATTTCAAAAGTTCAAAATTAAGAGTGTCAGATATAGGTAAAGCCAGGTGGAAGAACCAGAACATTGAAAGGTCAGGAGGTATAACTGATACTAAGCTTGGTTCTAGCAGAGAAGCAAAGACTGGTAGACTGGATTTGCATTGCAAGGGGGAGAGGGGACATGAGAGAGGGGTGGGAGAGGGGGAAGGAAGGAACCCTCTAAGCCTTGCTATAAAGATGGGCTTTTAAATGTAATGTCCTTGCTTATTGACAAAGAAGGGAAGATTGCAAAATAAGAGGTCACTAACAGCTTCAGAACTGATTCAAAGTAACTCGGTACATGTTTTAAAGACATCTGTACCTTTTATCAATTATGATAATATCAACAACTAATATTCATTAGTTATGCTGTAGGCAATGTTATATCATGAATAGATTAGCTTTTTTCATCTCAACACTACAGGTGTCCTCATTTGACAGCTGAAGAAACTAAGGCTGAGAAGGTTAAATAACTTGTTCAACTCAGTCACATGGGTATGAATGGGAATCTGAAGGCAGGCATCTGGTTCCAAATTCCTGCTTTTAACCATCAAGTGACACCGCCTCATTTCACATCTGACACTCTCTGTTACTCCCAGGATGACAGATTCCTTGAGAATTATCCCTACCCTCCGCCAAGAGTGGACACCTCAGAAGCCTTGTGTACAACTAGCCCCTCCCCAGGACAGAATTGTTCAAATCAAGGTGGGAACCTGGCTCCAAGTCATCCATTCAGATTATTCCCCCACCCCAATCATTTGGAATTCAGATAGAAATAACCAGTCAGTTTGGATCAGTCTTTTATGCTGAGAAAATGGCAATGCAGGGACTACCAGCTCTCTGTCTTCTTCCCTTTAGGTCTACTTAGAGGCAGAAGATGGGGAATGACTAGAAGGGCACAGAAAAGAGATAGAAAGGGAGCATTTCCTAGGTCCTTAGTATGTATCCAGTTCCCTTTTCCATACCAGCTCCTTTCTGCCATCAGATTCGATGAGATGCCTTCCGTTCTCATAATAAGCGCCGACTTTTTACTAAACCTGCCCTGAATTGGTTTCTGTCACTTACAACCAAAGAGATATAACTAAAACAACACAGAGACCTCCAGTCTGTAGTTTCGATCTCCTCATATGTATTTTACTGCCTTAAGCCTTTCATCAACATTCTCTGTCTTCTTTCAGCTGAGGAACACTTTCCCAAATCCCTCTGAGATTTAGTCTTAGGACAATAATAATATTACAGACACAAGCAGACTTCCACCTCCTACTAGAAAGACTGGGAACAGGGTGTACAGGTACACATTTGCTTATGGAAATGGCTTTTAAAATGAGAACAATAGCCACCACCACCATCACATCTAATATCATAAATACCCTTTTTATTTGTAGAGTGGACTTTAATTTTAGTGGTATTTGGGCTATTTTGATAGTCTACCAGTTTCATTAAAATGGAATTCTACTGCAATCCTTGATAAATAATTAAAACAGCCAGATAGAAGCTTGACTTTAATACCCCCAAATAAAACTGCAATAGTTTGCTTAAATAGTATGATCTCCAAGGCAACTTTCCCACATGTACTATGTCGTTATGAGGGAGATGGAAGCAAGGATACTGACTATGGTTATTTTCTCAAATTGACCTGAACTTGCCTGAGCAATTAATATACTCATGGATAAACACAGATAGAACAAAGGGACTTTTTCCTCATTGTCCTCATTTTGCAGATGAGGATGCTGAGGCCTAAAGAGCAAGGTCACACAATTAGGGGCATGGTTAGCACTAGATCCTGAGTTAGCTGACATTCCTGATTTAAAGCTCTTTACATTTCACTTTTTTGAAGAGGTTTTGTGGCTTTTACAAGTTTCATAACATTAAGAGGTAACCTATGGTTGAGAAACTCAGATCAATTCACATGAGAAGCAGCCAGTAGAATGGCCATTTACAGAGCTGTGTTTTGGAGTTCCATTTAAAAAAAAAAAAAAAAGGAGATAAAACTAGTCCTAAAGGTTTCTTGATATTTTGGAGAGTCCTCAGATGGCTCTGGGATTCCCAGATGGCGCTAGTGGTAAAGAACCCACCTGTCTGGGAATGCAAACTAGTACAGCCACTATGGAAAACAGTGTGGAGCTTCCTTAAAAAGCTGCAAATAGACCTGCCATATGACCCGGCAATCCCACTGCTGGGCATATACACCGAGGAAACCAGAATTGAAAGAGCCACGTGCACCCCAATGTTCATCGCTGCATTGTTTACAATAGCCAGGACATGGAAGCAACCTAGATGCCCATCAACTGACGAATGGATAAGAAAGCTGTGGTATATATACACAATGGAATATTACTCAGCATTAAAAAAAAATTCATTTGAAGCAATTCTACTCAGATGGACGAAACTGGAGCCCATTATCCAGAGTGAAGTAAGCCAGAAGCAAAAACAACAATACAGTATATTAACACATATATATGGAATTTAGAAAGACAGTAATGAGAACCCAACATGGGAGACAACAAAAGGAACGCAGATGTATAGAATAGACTTGGGGACTTTGTGGATGAGGGTAAGGGTGGGATGAGATGGGAGAAGGGCATTGAAGCATGTTAATTGTCATGTGTCTAATCAATCGCCAGCCCAGGATTGATGCTCGGGACTGGTGCAGCGAGATTTCCCGGGGGGGAGGGAGGAGGGAGGGGGGACCCGGAGGGGAAGCATATGTAAACCCATGGTGATATCATGACAATGTATGGCAAAAACAATAATAAAAAATAAATAAATAAATAAATAAATAAAAAGAACCCACCTGTCAATGCAGGAGACGTTAAGAGACTCAGGTTCGATCCCTGGGTCAGTAAAATCCCCTGGAGGAGGGCATGGCAATCCAGCCCAGTATTCTTGCCTGGAGAATCCCATGGAAAGAGGAGCCTCGCAGGCTACAGTCCACCGGGTCACAAAGAGTGGACACTACTGAAACGATTTAGAATAGCACATCACAGATGCCTCTAGAAGACCTAGCTAGCCTTTCACTGGGGCTCTCGGTGGCAGCTTGTCTACTAGCTTCCTATACAATGGGCAGAAATGGAAATTCATTTTCTCTTCTTGGGGAGTTCCCCACCCTCTCCCTTCAGAACCTGGATAATGTGATGAGATACAACCCACGATGTCAGTTACCAAAGTGAGCCTTTAGTTCACAAGCTTTGGAAATTTACACCTGTCTACTTTTTTTTCATCTTGACTTCATCTTACTAGAGTCTGGACAGAGAAATTTTGGGTTTAAAAAAACAAAAATCCCTTAATCTTGATTTAAGGTAAATGTCTTTATAAACAGATAAGTTCAAATAGCAGCTGTGTGATTTGGTCACTGTGGTTCCAAAACGAAGAGCAAACACTTGTCTTCTTTTTCACAAAAAGTACCATTACCATGTTTTATACTTCTAGTTTCTGGTATCAATTCAGCCTCGTGTGATAGGTGTTACTAAAAATCTTTGGAGAGCTTGTTTGTACATGCCAGATTTTCTTTAATATAGAAACCAATAAATAGTTGTACTCTGCAATCTTTCAAAAGGAAAAAAGCCATGAAAAATGAAGTAAAAAGCAAAATAAAATATTTTTCATGTTTCTTTATTTCTGTCGTAAAGTATGGAATATGGCTCAGGATCTCCACCTAGTGGAATCTTTAAGATGATAACCCTGTTGTAAAACCTCTAAAACAAGAAACTTGAGAAAATGGGGCCATCAAATCAGATGAGTGATTTTTTTCTTTCTGCACAGAATATATGTATTGAGAGTCTGATATGATCAGTCAATATTGCTTCTTTTTAACTGGAAGAGTTCGCATTTCCCAGGTTACTATTAAGAGATCTTTTTGTACTAAGATCTCTAACCTCTGGAAACCATTCTTTGTCATAGATATTTGGGTTCTTTCTTTCCTTTGCCAAGTTTATATTGAAAGACACTGCTTTAAAAAAAAAAATCCACTTTGAATGGTTAGGGAAAGAGAAGGGGACTGTTGCTCAGGAAAGATCATTTTTCTCCCAGTCATTAATTCTCATCAAAAGTTTGATGGAGAAAGTTGCTAATATGGTATCTAAGAGGTGATGTGAGTACTCTCAGATAGATTAAGGAGACATAATAAATCATGAGGCTCTCATCTACTTCTCAGGATGAAGACAGACTGTTTCTGTGCAGCCAACTGAAGTAATTTCAATGATAGCATGTCATTTTCCAGATAGACCACTTATGATCTTTTTTCCCTTTAAAGGTAAAACATATGCAATGCAAATTACTCTTCTACAAGCAGAGCTAAATGCTGCCTTCAGAGTAACTTCTGGAAACCCTTTAGGTGTATAGTCTACTGCCTCATGTGGCCACCCCAGTGATGTGGAAAGACTAAGACTTCCTTTGCTGAATTTCCCATTTTCTCTTCTTCATGTCTGGTATTTCGTTTCTGGCACTTGTGTTCAATGACCCCTGAGAGTTCATTGAACCAGGAGGACTCCCTCTTTTTTAATGCCTTGAGTTTAGATCCTATGAGTCTGTCACACTATCCATTTGGGGTTCAGTAGGGATCTTGTTTCAAGTATGTTGTTCAACAGACTAGCTGTTTATTCAGACCAACACATCATATTTGGTAAATAAATGCCTATTAAATTAATTGGCATTCAATTCATATACTAGTTTTTTACTCCAAAACCAAAAAGCATTAGTTGTCAGTTGGTAAAAAAGACTGCTATCTATGAAAGACATAAGTGTGTGACTGCTCATGTAAATTATTAACATAAATCTATGCCTCGTAGTCACCCTGAGCTCTGTGTAGCCAAATTCAATATTACTTTCCTGTCATATTATGGTGTAATGATTACATTACTGGCCTCACCTTCCCATCTGTTTGCCATGTCAATTTGTAGTGCTCCCCAGTCTGCCTATAGCCTCAGCCCTATGATTTGTTTGCCAATAGAATGTTGGCAGACTTGGCTCAAACAGAAGCCTGACAAGGTACTTGAATTCTGCTCTCTCACATCATGGCTATCGCCATGAAAAGATATTTCAGGCAAGCTTGCTAAAATATGAGAGGTAAGTGGCCCAATCACTCTTGTCATCATAGCTGAATATCAAATATATGTTTGAGACCAAGTGATACAAGAAGAACCAGTCAGCAGAGCAAAGCCTGAATCACTGACCTATAGATTCTTGAGCTACTAGTACCTTAAGCCATTGGGTTTTGTAGTAGTTCATTACGCACCATTAATGAGGCAATAGATAACTGATAGAGGATGCACCCTAAGTTTTGAGATGGTTTAGGGGTTAACCAGAGGAAGTTCTTATTGAGAAATGGGCTCCTGAGGGCAAAGGAGAACTGTAGCTTGGGATTTTGAAAAATGAGAACTAGAGGGAACAAAAGTGAAGAAATGCTCCATGCTGAAGCTAAGCTGACATTTAAGAAAGTTGAAAAGGATATAGTATCAGGCCACAACACTAAATCAATAAATAAAACCATTATTAGCTAATATGTACAGAAGGGAGGGATTCTGCTGAAAGAGAATGACTACCAAATGGGATTTCCCTCTCATCACATTTAAAAATAGTGGGATGATGGCTAATATTAAGGAATTGCAAATTGCATTTCTACAAGTAAGTATTGGGATTTTTTAGCTGTAAGTGGAGGGATAGTCTGGAGGAGTCTATCCACATGTCCCATAACTATTATTTCAGTATACCAATTGCTTTGAGAAACTATGCATGGTAGTTATGCCCACAACTGTTGTATGCAATTAGAAAACCATATCTGTAGCATTTAATGCTACCATGATCTGAGTGTGTCTGAGCTGAAGACTACGTCATGAGAATTATGCTAATAACATGGTTAGGGTGTTGAAAGCATATGTCTCATTCAGGAGGTATGCCCCTGGATGTTTTTGCAGGGGACAGAATGAAAGAATTGATGTTTAACTAGAATAACTTGATCAAACCTCATGCATGTTATCCATGCCAGGATATCTTCAGACAAGACTGGACAATGAGACTTTTGACAACGTGGATGATCCTCCAGCTACCTGTAATTTTCCATGCTGAGTTAAGCTATTTACTCCTTCCCCCACCATATACACACATGAGCTGGCACTGCCCTTCATATGATTCTATTACTGAAACAGAAAGAGAGCAAGAAAGTGAAAAAAAAAAAACCAACTGACTTCAAGGGCTACCTTAACTGACTATCATGTTTTTTGGGGGAAGGATAGTTACATAGACAAATGCGTCATCAATCTCAATTAGAAAGCTCCCTATGGCCAGGGGCTCATCTTAACTCTTAAATACCTGTAGCATTTGAGCCCATTGGAATGAACATCATGGGCTCTCAACAAATACGCTCCATTGTTCCTATTCTTTCATAGCAGGGGACTTTTAGTGCAGCCTTGTTTTTATAGCTATGAAAGGTTTAGAATTTTTTCAACAGTAAGTATGAATCTTCCTTCATCCTTCACAGCATGATTTAAAAAAAAAAATCATTGACTGTTTAAAAATAACAGCCTATTTCCTTAATGAAATGGCCATTTAGATGGCTGGTTTCCCAATCATCTTTATCACTTCATGCATTTCTGTGACACCTCTCTATCTTATAACTAAATGATTATAAACGGGAAACTTAATGATTTAGAATTAACTACACAGACAGTAATTATATCTTTCAAGCCTTTCACTCCCTCAGAATTTTTTAATGACCAATATATATTCTCTTGAAGAGAGCTGGTATAAATTCTCATGCTTGCTCTGTTGCAAAGTTTCTGGCAGGCAATTAAAGGTAAATAGATGGCAGCTGTACAGATCCTCTCTCTAACCATCCTGCTTGCTACCCCTCCTCCCGCTGAACTTTTCCACATTTCTTACCATTTCCTTCCCCCTCTTATTCTTCGCACCATGCCCTCTTCTTGCATTCACACAACATTCACCCATTTACTGCTAGACACTAAGGTTACACACCTGAAGGGCTGATCTCTCTCAATGACTTTCAGTCAGGAGGGAAAAAACAGATTAACGTTTCTACTTATAAATAACAGTGATGGCCATGTTCGTAAGCAATCAGAACACCACTCCCTGAGAGGACAAAATGTGTCTCACATCGTTCTCAGATCTACACAAATACTAATTCATTTAATCTTGACAACAAACTGCCCTGTATTTTGTCCCCAAATTAGAGATGTTGAAGAAAATTTGTTCCTTTTTTTTTTTTTTTAAAGAAAATGAAGCATTGTTCTCTTGGAATCAGATGCACCACATTCCTCCTAGCATATGAATCTAGTTAGCAGAACACTACTTAATGAGGTATTGAAAGTGGATGGAGTGGATCTCAGCTAACAAAACACAGGAGGAACTGTGTTTCAGATACCAAAGGGCAATTTCAAGGGAAATAACTCCTACTTGTGCATATGAATGGAGAAGTAAATGGCAACCCACTCCAGTATTCTTGCTGGGAAAATTTCATGGCCAGAGCAACCTGGCAGGCTACAGTCCATCGGGTTGCAAAGAGTTGGACGCAACTGAGCACACACACATATATGCATATACAAAGATACAGATGCATTACAGTGAGGCTACTGAGATACCCAGTGCTATATACATGATGAAAATAAAGTGAAAGTGTAAGTCACTCAGTGGCGTCTGACTTTTTGAGACCCCAAGGACTGTAGCACACCAGGTTTCTCTGTCCATAGAATTTTCCAGGCAAGAATACTGGCGTGGGTAGCCATTCCCTTCTCTAGAGGATCCTTCCCAACCAGGGATCAAACCCAGGTCTCCTGCATTGCAGGCAGATTCTTTACTGTCTGAAACACCAGGGAAGACCTATATACATGTTTTAAAAGTAACTGCTGAATAAATGACATGGCATATTAATACTCCGTGAATGTCTCCATTCAGTAAAATAAGGGAAATAAAGGGAAATGGAATATCTTAGTAAAGTTTCCAATTCCAAGGTACTAATGATATTTAAAACAAGATTATATACCTCTATGCAACATTTAGTACAGATGTTTATTTTTTGGCACTTTGTGTAAATATTTCAAATTAGAATATAAATGGTTTAAAATAATAAAGTGTTTTATTCTGTTACAAAAGGTTAAGCATGGATTAGTGGTTAAGAGTTCAAGTATTCACTCAGGTTTTCCCATTTACTGTATGTGTGACTTTGACCAAATTACTTAATGTTTTTAAGCCTAGATTTCCTCATCTACAGACTGGGAAGAAACAACATGATAGAGTTATCAGATTAAAGGAGAAAATGTAAGTAAAATGCTTACTTACAACTGACACATAGTAGATAGGAAATATTGTTACCACTAGTAATTAAAGGTGAACCAAGGATCTGTAAAAGTTAATGAAAATAAAATTGTATTTATAATCTTAAAAATAGAGAATAGCTTCTTCAGCTCTTACTATTATGTGAACTTGCTTTGGACCCTGCTTGGTATTATGCTTATCCTATGCACCAAGCACCAAAACAAAAACTTCTCTGTATTCCCTTCAGCGCATTTACACCAGCCTTATCCATGTTCATGCTAGTGAAAACAAGCCCATACTGAATTCAGTTGCTGATACTAGCCTCGTCTATTTAATGTTTTATTCTTCATTCCCTAAAATATTCCTCTAAAACAAGCAAAATTGGGCAAAAACACTAGAAACTATGAGAACCGTTTCTTTTCCACACTATTAACGATGTTGTCTTTTACTATTTTCTAAAAGTAGCCTTGTAGCTGCCAAATTTCCAAGAAGCTACGCTAACTTGAAATTCCATGTGAGCTAATAAATAAAAAGTGCAAACATATAAAAACAAAAACGTAGCGGCTAGTTAGGACAATGCTGATCTGAAAAACGTAGCACTCTAGGAAAAGGTCAAGAAAGCAAAGCAATCTGTGTTAGAGAAGTCGGAGCATATGCTCCGGCTAAAATTCAAAACCTTTTTCTCCCCACTGTGACACAAGGATAGATGATGCTTACATGCAGAATGCATACTCTTGTGTACAGAGATAAGAGATGTCAAGAGGTGTGTGGACTCCCAGGGAACTAGCTGCAACTATGGTCTCTTTTTCCCCAACTCAAGAAAAGATGCATCTGCATGCAAGTAAGCATGAGTGCTTATGGGTAGCCTGAGATTCATTCTAACTACATAAAGATATAAATTATTTCCTCCTATTGATACTTTACTATTCAAAATAAATTATTGATACTTGCAACATATCATATTTCTTGAAGATGAGGACTAGACCTTATATGTAAATTTTTCACAAGTTAATTTATCAACTTAATGCAATCCCAGTAAGAACAGGTGGGATTCTAGATGAATTTGATTCAAGATCATGCAGGTGATTCATAAGTTAACGTTGAAAATAAGCAAACAAGAACAATCAGAAAAATTGGGGGAAAAATAGGAAAAGACATTAACCCTATCATATATTAAAACATTTTACAGCCATAATAATTAAGATAGTAAGGTACTGGTTCTTAGGGAAAAAACAACAAATAAAACAGAGTATACTATTCAGGATTAAACCCAAATAAATGTGCAAATTTGGTATTTAATAAAAATAGTATTTAAAATGAGTGGGCAAAAGATGAGTTGCTCGACAAACACCATAGAAATAATGAGTAACCATAGTGTGTATGTGTTTGGCGGGGAGTTAGATAGAGGGTGGATAAAGCTAGAGCCTTACATCACAACTTTTATTTCAGAAATTGAAGATAGGCCAAATAATTACTACAAATACAAATAAACAGACATGAAAGCACTTAAAGAAACCAAAGAAAGAAATGAAATAAAATGTAGACTGGGAAAGGCCTTTGTGAAAATGACCTAAACCCACAAAATATTGATAACATTAATCACATAAAAAAAAAAGAAAAGATTTTCCTGGAAAAGAAAGCCCCATTACACACAAATGACAAGCTGGAAAAATTATTTGTTGCCCACATCACTGAAGAGAGTCTTATTGATGTATAAAGAGCTCTTGAAAATGTTAGGCACTCAGTTGTGTCCAACTCTTTGCGACCCCATGGATTGTAGCCTGCCTCAGGCTCCTCTGTGCATGGAATTCTCCAGGCAAGAATAGTGGAGTGGGTAGCTATTCCCTTCTCCAGGAGATCTTCCTGACCCAGGGATCAAACTTGGATCTCCTGCATTGCAAGCAGACTCTTTGCTGTCCTGTCTGAGCCACCAGGGAAGCTCATAAAGAGCTCCTACAACTTAATAAAAGACAAAATAGATAAAAGTTACGAAGATAATTCACTGAAAGGAAATATAAATGATTCTTAAACAAATGTAGAAACACTCAGCCTTACTCACAGAGATATAAATGAAAACTTAAAGTTATTATTTTTCACCTATCAAAATGTCAATGATCAGATCAAAAGGTTTATAGAGGGAAAATGCTTCCCCTATTATATTTCACTTGAAGATCTGATTTCAAGCACACATTATATAATCTTCTAGCTTGGTTGCTATAACAGAATACCATACACTGGGTGGCTTAGGCAATAGACATTTATTTCTCTTAGTTCTGAAGGTTGGGAAGTCCATAATCAAGGTGCTAGCAGATTCCATTCCCGGTGAGAGACTTCTTCCAGGTTTGCAGACAGTTGCTTTCTCACTCTCCTCACACTGGCAGAGAGCCAGAGAAAGTTCTAATCTCTCTTCTTCTTCTTATAAAAACATGAATTGCATCATTGGATCCTACCTTTATGCCCTCATCTAAATTTAGTTACCTCCCAAAGACCCCACCTCCAAATTCCATCACTTTGGGGCATTACGGTTTCAACAAATCAATTTTAGGAGGGGGACGCAAATACTCTGTTCATACAACACAACAATGCAAAGAAGCAAAGAGATCTCATAACACGCCTGAACTGTAATGGCTGGTGAGAGCATCTGTAGGGAACTGGAAAAGTAGTATTTTCTATATAGAACTAATGTTCATTGAATGCCAGTCAGGTTAAGGAAGAAATATTCTTTATGATATATATTTTCTTCTTATGACATGTTGAGTGGGATTCTGATTCAACTGCATGTAGCATATGATGGGTACCAAAGAAGGGAAGTGATGAAACAACTAGACTGAATAAAGCTTGTTTGTTTGTTTTTTTTTTGTTTTTTAAGACAAATACTGCTGTTATTAGTCACACACACGTACACATAGGCAGACACCCTGACCTTGAAGACAGTAGGTGCCCTGGTGGAAAGGCTGAGATCTCAAGCTCGAGAATAATGAGATTGAATGGAAATTTATCCTCTACACTGAACTGTCTCATTTCAGGCTAACGTGTCATTGAAAACCCAGGAAACTCCTCAGTTATAATTGAGGAATTTTACTGACATTGGAGTGGACTCAGTTAATAAGACATTATGATTTCCTCTCTACTCTTGTTGCCATTCCTTGTCATGTTTTTGGCTGTGAAGGTAGTGGAAACTACTCAGACTCTTTTTTGCCTCTTGTCATCACTTGGAGAACTGACCACAGTTGTTCCCGAAATGACAGAGAGGAAGAAGCAGCTTCCTTTCCAGACTACCTTCCATTCTAGGCAGCAGAAATGGAAGAGGAAGTGCTAGTGGATGGCCAGATGGTCTGCTAAACCACAGCTAGGCTTCCAACCTGGTCATATGGGTCCAAGGCAGCCTCAGAAGAGCCCTAGAATGTGTGTGTATGTCTATGTGTGGCTGTGTGTTGGGGATGGGGGCAGCAGAATGTTTTTCATGGGTTCCAGGGTGGCACACACATGACTCAGATTGAAGGCAGCCTTGGTTAGACTTTGCTGCTAGGACAAGGAAGAGTATACAAGAGAAATGTGTAGACCAACGCCTGAAGTCCAGACTGTGGTGTCTCTGTGAAAGCTAGTATGCCTAGACGATGCCCTCCCAACCATACCTTAGGCTCCAAAGTCTCCTTGTACTGAACATGACCAGAGGGAAGAGATTTAGTTTCACCCAGACAGGGTAGTAAAACCTCAAAATAGAAACTAATTTTAGTTATAAAGAAAAAGTAAAGAAAATTTCTTGGAGATGGGTCAAAGAGGATCTTGCTGAGATTTATGTCAAAGAGTGTACTGCCTATGTTCTCCAGTAAAAGCGTTATAGTTTCTGGCCTTACACTTAAGTCTTTAATCCATTTTGAGTTTACTTTTGTGTATGGTGTTAGGAAGAGTTATAGTTTCATTGTTTTACTTGCAGCTGCCTGATTTTCCCAGCACCACTTACTGAAGTGGCTGGCATTTCTCCATTGTTATTCTTGCCTCTTTTGTCAAAGATAAGGCGCTCATAGGTGGGTTTATCCCTGGACTTTCTAAATTGTTCCATTGGTGTATAGTTTTGTTTTTCTGCTGATACCACACTCTTTTGATGACTGTAGTTTTGTAGTACAGTCTGAAGCCAGGAAGTCAGAGCTGATTCTTCCAGCTCCATTTTTCTTTCTCAAGATTGCTTTGGTTATTCAGGGTCTTTTGTGTTTCCACACAAACTGAATTTTTTTGTTCTAGTTCTGTAAAAAATACCATTGATAATTTGATAGGATTGCATTGAATCTATTGATTGCTTTGGGAAAAGTATAGTCATTTTCACGATATTGATTCTTCCAATCCAAGAAAATATATCCAATCCTTGATATATCTCTCCCTACGTTTGTGTCATCTTGATTTCTTTCATTAGTGTCTTATAGTTTTCTGAATACAGGTCTTTTGTCTTTTTGTTGCTGCTTTTAGTTATCGCTGTTCATCATTGAATTGTGTCTGACTCTTTGTGAACCCATGGCCTTTAATTCACAGGTCTCCTCTGTCCATGGAATTTTCCAGGCAAGGATACTGGAGTTGGTAGCCATTCCCTTCCCCAGGGGATCTTCCAGACCCAGGGATTGAACCCAAATCTCCCACACTACATGCAGATTCTTTACTGTCTGACCCGCCAGGGAAGGTAGGTAAGTTTATTCCTAGGTATTTTATCCTTTTTGTTGTGGTGGTGAACGGGATTGTTTCCTTAATTTCTCTTTCTGAGTTTTCATTGTTAGTATATATGAATGCAAGGGATTTCTATGTATTAATTTTATACACTTTGTCTTAACTATATGAAGAGCTCTACTAATTTTCTGGTAGCATCTTTGGGATAATAGGAATAAAAACAAAAATAAACAAATGGGACATAATTAAATATAAAAGCATTTACACAGTAAAAAGAACAATAAACAAAATTAAAAGACAACCCTCTGAATGGGAGAAAATAATTGCAAATGAAGCAACTGAAAAGGATTAATCTCCAAAATATAAAAGCAGCTTACACAGCTTGATATCAGTAAAACAGTTTAATAAAAAAAAAAAAAACTGGGCAGAAGATCTAAACAGACATTTTTCTAAAGAAGACAAACAGATGGCCAATAACCACATGAAAAAATACTCAGCATCACTCAGTATTAGAGAAATGCAAATCAAAACTACAATGAGGGAACACCTCACACCAATCAGAATGTCCATCATCTGTTGATTCCTAACATAATTCCACAGTGATAAGAAAACAGACTCCATATGATTTAGATACCATGAAATTTTTGCACCTTGTTTTACATCCCTGGATATGTTCCAGTGTCGCCTGGCTTATAGTCTATGGGAACTTGAATAGAATTTGTATTCTGCTGTTGTGTGAAAATTGTATAAATCATAAGATTTGTGTTGAATTGGTTCATAGAGCTTTTCAGGTATACTATATCCTTCAGCTTTTCTGTCTATTCATTCTAGAATTAATAGAGAGCTTGATATTGAAACTCCAACTAAAAATCTTAATTTATCCACTTAAAAATAATTGTAATATATAGTGGAACTAAGTGTAACTTTTTTCTGTATTTTCCAAGTCTCCAGGAATTTGTTATCATACTTCATAACTTAATTTAAAAAATTTGAAAGAATTATTACACAAAAAGAATGGCCATTATTAAAATATATATATATATATAAACAATAAATGCTTAACAGGATGTGGAGAAAAGGGAATCCTACTGCACATTGGTGGGAATATAAATTGGTACAGCCACTATGAAGGATAGTATGGAGGTTTCTTAACAAACTAGGAATAAAATTACCATATGATCCACTATCCCACCACTGGGCATATACCCTGAGAACACTACTTTCAGAAAGATACATGCACCCCAATGTTCATTGCAGCACTGTTTATGACAGCCAGGACATGGAAGCAACCTAGATGTTCGTCAATAGATCAATGGATAAAGAAGTTTTGGTGTGAAGTAAAATGGAATACTACTCAGCCATACAAATTGAATTTGAGTCAGTTCTAATGAGGTGCATGATCCTAGAGCCTGTTATACAGAGTGAAGTAAGTCAGAAAGAGAAAAGCAAATGTCAATAATTAATACATATATATGGAGTCTAGAAAAATAGTACTGATAGATGTATTTACAGAGACGAAATGGAGACACAGACGTAGAGAATGTTCTGGTGGACACAGCAGGGGAAGGAGAGGGTAAGACAAATTGAGAAAGCAGCGTTGACATACAACCTGCTATATAACACAGGGAGGCAAGCCTGGTGTTCTGTGAGTACCTTAAAGGTGTGGAATGAGGCGGGAGGGAGACTCAAGAGAGAGGGTATATATTTATAATCATGACTGACTATGTTGATGTGCGGCAGAGATCACCAGAAGACTGTAATGCAATCATCTTCCAATGGAAAAGAAAAACACACAACAGAGTAAAATTGGGACCAAAAGTAAAGCAACCAAATTCCACAAAAAAAAAAAGTTTCTTTCTGGTACATTCAAGTTTGTGGATTAAAGGACAGTCAGTATAAATGAATATAGATATTTAATAAGGAAAATTCTAGTTAGAAGGGCCTCAAATTCCAGATTGATCACAAGCAGTTTATCCTTGGACTCGCAATCTGAGTAAGCTCATGGACCATGTGGTTGTTTCTGAGCCAGGTGTAACCTGAAGGGAAAACAAGTTCTGGAAGGAACTGTAGCACTTAACCCCTATTATTTTTAGTTAAATGCTTGAGAAAGTCTTTTCACTTCGAAAGAAGAGTTGTGAGCACTGTTGTGAAGTGCTAATTAGCAAGCTCTTTGGTTGCCCCAAAGTCCAGTTTGTGGAAAACTGTGATTGGAGCTGTGACTAGAAACATTTACAGAAACACCACTGCCCTTCAGAGGTCCTGCCCAACGGATTTCAGTTTTGGAAGCATGGCATCAGTTCTGTATTTCCAACTTTAAATTCCAGAGAAATATGGAAATGAAGTTGATTTTAACTATGTTAAAAGGTAATACTGTAAAATTATCATTGTTGGGGACCATAGTGGATTTTGGTGTTTAATTTGTTCAGCTATTTTTTTTTTTTTTAATATTGAGTGTGTGTAGGTGGCTCAGGTGGTAAAGATCCATGCAGGAGACATGGATTAGGTGCCTGGGTGGGGAAGACCCCCTGGAGAAGCGAATGGCTACTCACTCCAGTATTCTTGCCTGGAGAATCCCCATGGACAGAGGAGCCTGTTGGGTTATAGTCCATGGGGTCACAAAGAGTCAGATACGACTGAGAGACTAACACTAACATTGCTCAAATAACTAGTTATATTAGATCTCTACTTTTTTTAGTAGAGGTTGCATATTAATCTTCACTGTATTTGATGGTGTGCTGCTAAAAGTGGAAAAAGTAGCTCTTTGAGTAGAAAAGCCCTGGTTTAAGCATTTGATGATTTCTATGACATAAATACACAATGGCGAATTTCAAGCTACCAATCTGAGGTCTATGAAGTAGAGTAGGGAAAACTGCACAATTGCCAGCACACTCTTCTAAACGACTTCAAGAGCATGCATAATAAAATGTAGAAAAGATTAGAAACTGATAAGTTTTGCCATTAACTTTGTTTTATTATAATTTATATCTTTGAACATTCATATAATTTAATTTTTAATAATGGATACACTTGACAACTGACTCACAATAGTCCTGAATCATTAACAGCTGGCTTTTGGGAACTACTACAGGCCACTTTAGTGCACTGCTAATTGTTGCTCTGTCCTTTGCATGGTGATTGTCACCTAACAGGTATTATACATATGTTTGGTGAATTAACTGGTTCATTAGTTAGTGAGTAACTATCTGAGTCTAGAAGTCTTACAAATGCAAATGCAATAAGATTCAGGTCTGTTTAAAATCAAGTAAGGGGTGGATGAGATGACCCCCACATATAAGGCGGTTCAGTTCAGTTCAATTCGGTCACTCAGTCCAGGCTGACTCTTTGTGACCACATGGACTGCAGCACACCAGGCCTCCCTGTCCATCACCAACTCCCGGAGTTTACTCAAACTCATGTCCATTGAGTTGTTGATGCCATCCCATCATCTCATCCTCTATTGTCCCCTTCTACTCCCTCCTCCAATCTTTCCCAGCATCAAGATCTTTTCAAATGAGTTAGTTCTTCACATCAGGTGGCCAAAGTATTGGCATTTCTGCTTCAACATCAATCCTTCTGATGAATATTCAGTACTGATTTTTTTAAGGATGGACTGGTTGGATCGCCTTACAGTCCAAGGGACTCTCAAGAGTCTTCTCCAACACCACAGTTCAAAAGCATCAGTTCTTTGGCTCTCAGCTTCCTTTATAGTCCAATTCTCATATATATACATGACTACTGGAAAAACCATAGCCTTGACTAGATGGACATTTGCTGGCAAAGTAATGTCTCTGTTTTTTAATATGCTGCCTAGGTTGGTCATAGATTTCCTTCCAAGGAATAAGCGTCTTTTAATTTCATAGCTACAGTCACCATCTGCAGTGATTTTGGAGCCCCCAAAAGTAATGTCTGTCACTGTTTCCACTGTTTCCCATCTATTTGCCATGAAGTGATGGGACCGGATGCCATGATCTTAGTATTCTAAATGTTGAGCTTTAAGCCTCTTAAAGCTCTTTCATCTTCATCTTTCGCTTTCACACTCTTCTTTCACTTTCATCAAGGGCTCTTTAGTTCTTCACTTTCTGACATAAGAGTGGTGTCATCTGCATATCTGAGGTTATTGGAATTTCTCCCGGAAATCTTGATTTCAGCTTGTGCTTCTTCCAGCCCAGCGTTTCTCATAATGTACTCTGCATATAAGTTATATTAGCAGGGTGACAATATACAGTCTTGATGTACTCCTTTTCCTATTTGGAACCAGTCTGTTGTTTCATGTCCAGTTCTAACTGTTGCTTCCTGGTCTGCATACAGATTTCTCAAAAAGCAGGTTAGATGGCCTGGTATTAACCTCTCTGAGAATTTCTCACAGTTTGTGGTGATACACACAGTCAAAGGCTTTGGCATAGTCAGTAAAGCAGAAGTAGATGTTTTTCTGGAATTCTCTTACTTTTTCAATGATCTAGAGGATGTTGGCAATTTGATCTCTGGTTCCTCTGCCTTTTCTAAAACCAGCTTGAACATCTGGAAGTTCACAGTTTACTTATTGTTGAAGCCTGGCTTGGAGAATTTTGAGCATTACTTTACTAGAATATGAGATGAGTGCAATTGTGTGGTAGTTTGAGAGCATTCTTTGGCATTGCCTTTCTTTAGGATTAGAATGAAAACTGACCTTTTCCAGTCCTGTGGCCACTGCTGAGTTTTCCAAATTCGTTGGCATATTGAGTGCAGCACTTTCACAGCATCATCTTTTAGATTTGAAATAGCTCAACTGGAATTCCATCACTTCCACTAGCTTTGTTCATAGTGATGCTTCCTAAGGCCCATTTGACTTCACATTCCAGGATGTCTGGCTCTAGGTGAGTGATCATACCATTGTGATTATCTGGGTCATGAAGATCTTCTTTTGTACAGTTCTGTGTATTCTTGTCACATCTTCTTAATATCTTCTGCTTCTGTTAGGTCTATACCATTTCTGTCCTTTATTGTACCCATCTTTGCATGAAATGTTCCCTTGGTATCTCTAATTTTCTTGAAGAGATCTCTAGTCTTTCCCATTCTATTGTTTTCCCCTATTTCTTTGCACTGGTCACTGAGGAAGGCTTTCTCGTCTCTCCTTGCTATTCTTTGGATCTCTGCATTTAAATGGGTATATCTTTCCTTTTCTCCTATTGCTTTTTGCTTCTCTTCTTTTCACAGCTATTTGTAAGGCTTCTTCAGTCAGCTATTTAACTTTTTTGCAATTCTTTTTTTTGGGGATGGTCTAGCTCCCTGTCTCCTATACAATGCAATGAACCTCTGTCCATAGTTCATCAGGCATTCTGTCCATCAGATCTAGTCCCTTAAATCTATTTCTCACTTCCACTGTATAATTATAAGGGATTTGATTTCGGTCATACCAGAATGGTCTAGTGGTTTTCCTTACTTTCGTCAATTTAAGTCTGAATGTGGCAATAAGGAATTCATGATCTGAGCCACAGTCAGCTCCCAGGCTTGTTTTTGCTAACTGTATAGAGCTTCTCCATCTTTGGCTGCAAAGAAGATAATCAATCTGATTTTGATGTTGACCATCTGGTGATGTCCATGTGTAGAGTCTTCTCTTGTGTTGTTGGAAGAGGGTGTTTGCTATGACCAGTGCGTTCTCTTGGCAAAACTCTATTAGCCTTTGCCCTGCTTCATTCTGTACTCCAAGGCCAAATTTGCCTGTTACTCCAGGTGTTTCTTGACTTCCAACTTTTGCATTCCAGTCCCCTATAATGAAAAGGACACCTTTTCTTGAGTGTTAGTTCTAGAAGGTCTTGTATGTCTTCATAGAACCATTCAACCTCAGCTTCTTTAGCATTATTGGTCAGAGCATATGAATGATTTTCCTTTGAAACGGACAGAGATCGTTCTGTCATTTTTGAGACTGCATCCAAGCACTGCATTTCAGACTCTTTTGTTGACTATGAGGGCTACTCCATTTCTTCTAAGGGATTCTTGCCCACAGTAGCAGATATAATGGTCATCTGAGTTAAATTCACTCATTCCAGTCCATCTCAGTTCGCTGATTCCTAGAATGTCAACATTCACTCTTGCCATCTCCTATTGGACTACTTCCAATTTGCCTTGATTTATGGACCTAACATTCCAGGTTCCTATGCAATATTGCTTTTTACAGTATCAGATCTTGCTTCCATCACCAGTCTCATCCAAACTGGATGTTGTTTTTGCGTTAGCTCCATCTCTTCATCCTTTCTGGAGTTATTTCTTCACTGATCTCCAGTAGCATTTTAGGCACCTACCAACCTGGGGAGTTTGTCTTTCAATTTCCTATATTTTTGCCTTTTCATTCTGTTCATGGGGTTCTCAAGGCAAGAATACTGAAGTGGTTTGCCGTTCTCTTCTCCAGGCAGAAAGACACGTAAGACAAAAATTCTGTTTTCTTGACTTCAGTAAGTAATAAATCAACTAGTAAACTTCTACTTTTGCTACTATAGCATCCATATAAACTCAACAGCTGAGTTTTAAACTCAGTAAGATATAATAACCAGTTATGGGACAGTCACTTTTCTGTTCTGAGAAAAGTATCTTCACTGGGTGGGGCTTTGCCTGCTACCGGTGATGTTTTCCATTTTTAAAGTTGAGCTAAGGGTTATAGGTGATTTGTTACTATGCTTCATAATTTCATATAGGCATGGCATGGTGGTTAGGAGCATAGGTTGAAGCCAGCTGGCCTGAGTTTGAACTTTAGCTCTTCACAAGTACTGCCCACGTGATGTCCATCATTGGCTGGGCTATGGTCTATTCATTGGCAAACTGAGGATGACCATGCCATCCACTCCATGAGATGTATATGAAGATTGAATGGGTTAAGACATATGAAAGACTTGGAATAAAATGCATGCACAAAAGATGGCCTGTAAGGTTAGCTATTATATTATTATTATATGTATCATACATGTAACATGTTATACAGGAAAAAAAGACAATTTTTAAAAATCTAAAAGTTGAACTACATATTGCTGGAACATTTTCTAGTTCTAAAAATGTTCATAGTATATACACATCGGCCAACTCTGGGTCTTTCAAATTGACCTAGCACATGTGGGCCAGCCCAGGGATGGGTAAAAATGCCCCACTGTGTTCCTGTGACCCCGACCCCCATCCCTGGACCCTACTAGCTTCCTCTTACCTGCCTGCTCAGCTTTTTCAGCTCACAAGCCTCACTGTGGTCACTGCTATGGCCATTTCTGGCCCAGGATAAGTGGTTGGAGTTGGGTTTCCCAGTCCCACTGCTAATTTGTGATAAGGACCCCAGGTCTCAAGCTTCTAGTCTCATTAGCTGAGAAGAGTAGCACTTCCTGGGACCCATTCCTGCTCTGCTGGCCTCACCCCTCCTTGGTCCCTCTCTGAAAGGGGAAAGGAAACAAATAACATTTAAAACT
This sequence comes from Antilocapra americana, assembly GCA_007570785.1. Taxonomy (NCBI): domain Eukaryota; kingdom Metazoa; phylum Chordata; class Mammalia; order Artiodactyla; family Antilocapridae; genus Antilocapra; species Antilocapra americana. The sequence goes on from ML664156.1 coordinate 603,175, forward strand.
TGTATTTGCAAATATGAATAGTCTAGAGGTGATGTTTTAGCACAGGGAAGATCTTCAGGTAATAGGGAAATGTATTGGGCTACGTTCAGCGTTAATGAAATTAAACGAAATGATACTTATATAGTGTCTGGCACTTAAAAGGTATTCAATAAATAATACTTTCCTGGGACACAGGAGACCTAAATAATAAACAGTTCTTTTTTTTTTTAAGCCTGATTAAATTATTTATCATCTCCAAGTAAAACTGGGAGGTTGGAGTAGTTGATACCTAAGGCAACTCTGCCTCAAAAAACAAACGAAAAATATCCCTTAGGCTAAAGTTTGATTATATATAAAGCTCAGAAATAAGAAATAATAAACATGTTTTCTCAGTTCATAACTGTTCAAATTGTGATTTATACATTTTCCCACCAGAGGGCACAATATAAAAGCCAATGACTGCAGCTCCAGCTGGTGTATCATTTACCATATTTAATTATTTCATTCTGTTGATTTTGGAATGGAGTTTCAGCTTCCTAGGTGGTGATAGTTGCCCCCTTCTGTTTAACATCCATTCTAATATAATCCACACTCCATTCTTCACATGTTTAAGGTTTGCCTGAATCTGAAATCTGCAGCTAAATTTACCAAAATGGCTTTTCACATCTGCTTATTGAAACAGACCTTTTTAAAGTTTCAATTCTTCTTTCCAATAGGCAAAAGATTGTAACTTTGAGACGAATTTGAATTTTAAACTTACAATAACACACTGAGTTGCCTTTAAACACTGCTAAAATTTGGCTTCAACTCTGCGTGGGTGTTTGGTTAAAAAGCAAAGGATGAAGCTTTATCAATTTGTTTTGTGCTGTGAATCTAGTTTATATGCAAATCCTTAGGACACTGAAAAAATACACATTCTTATTATGTTCTAAATAAAATCTAAACTTCAAAATTCAAATGAATGTTCTTGAAATCTAAAATATCACAATTTAAAAAATAATTTCCTGCTTTCTCAAAATATGTGTATATTTAACATAGTTTGAAAGGATTTTAACACACATAATAATAAGCTTTGTATTAATCCTCTCCTTCAAAAGGAACAGGTATAAAGATTATCACTAGATCTTTTATGTATATCTTTGCGCCGATTGTATAATTTTTCCATCTCTTCAAATCAAATTTTGTTAAAAGGTTTTTCCCCTAGTCAGTTCAGTTCAGTTCAGTCACTTAGTCGTGTCTGACTCTTTGCGACCCCACGGACTGCAGCACAGCTGGCTGCCCTGTCCATCACCAAATCCCGGAGTCTCCCCCAGTACTGAGATGTCTTTCAAAGTGATTTAATGGACTTCTCCTGTGAAGTTGTAAACTAGTAAGAAAACATCTGAACACCTGAAATAATCTGAACAGCTAAGCTTGTGATGAAAATAAATTATAAAGAATTATAAAATCAACTCTTCCATTCTAAGGAATGAAATTTGTATAGTTTTCTCCTCTCTTTCTCAAAAGGACAGAGTAGGGATATGCCATTTAAAATAAAAGCTATTTCCTATAATTATAACTTCTCCTGGAGATTTTTGAAGAAAAAAAGACTAAAATTCATAGTAATAAAACAAAAAGTCTCATAAATATCATTAGATGTTGAAATATAAAAAATTGAGAGAGGGATAATTTTCTAGATCAGATTTCTTTTTAATTATAAGCAATGTTCTAGAGCAATTTTATTTCCCCTTCAATATGAATGAATTTCACCCCTTGGTAAGATTATTGCTTCTTCTGAGAAAAAAACTATCCCTGAGTGTGTTTGTCATTTTAGAAAGATTGAAAATTTTGAACACTTCTCATTCATACGAATTTTGTAAACTCACTTAAGAGAGAGCTAAGATATATTCTCAATATAAAGTTTTTCTTTTGGGGAAGCAACTCACAATATTCAGGAACTGAATATCTACTTGGTGAATGGTGCATTCATTTAGTTCTTTGGGGTACCAAGGAGGTTACTAAAGAGCATTTAAAAAAATAATTTTATTTTGTTTATTTCCTTACTTAGGTTGCAGTGAGTCTTCCTTGTGGCACATGCGCTTAGCTGCACCATGTGGGATCCTAATTTCCTGACCAGGGAGCCAACCCTGGCCCCCTGCACTGGGAGCACAAAATCTTAACCAAACTACCATCAGATAAGTCCTTAAAGGGCATTTTTGTCACCTCTTGCTTGGCCCCATTCTGTCTTTCTTAAAAATCTAGACTGTTGTTTGTGTACCCATCAGAGTTCATGCCCAGAGCTCAGTTCTACTGAGCCCTTCCTGGGAAGCATCCATTTTCAGTAAAAACTGGATAGCCAGAATTACATGAAGCAAGCCCAGTCGCCGCAAAGAAACTTACTCAATATGGAAAGCTTATGTCAGGAGGAAATATGCTTAAGTTAGATTTCAAGGATCCAGCAAAACTGACCTCTTTCCTCCCTGACTCTGATAAAAGAAAATTTGAAGCAAAGTTTATCTGAATTTTATATATATATATATAAAATTAAAAATCTCCTATAAAAAATAATGCCATCTCTTAAAACTGCTTACGAAATTTTCTGATAAACTTTAATAGAATTAAGATTTGTTCTGAGAAACTAGTTACCCACCTCGTGAATTTTGGTGGTAGTTTAGTCACCAAGTCGTGTCGACTCTCGCCACCCCATGGACTGTAGCCTACTGGGTTCCTCTGTCCATAGGATTTTCCAGGCAAGAACACTGAGTGGGTTGCTATTTCCTTCTTCAAAGGATCCTCCTGACCCAGGGATTGAACCCAGGTCTTCTGCATTACAGGCAGATTCTTTACTGATTGAACTACCAGGGAAGCCCAGTGAACTTTAACCAAACTTCTTTTTAACCATAGCCTAGAAATCATTTTCTAACCACTTGTTTTTCCTATATGAAAAACCCCTACCATAAGGACATCTTTGAATTGACCTTCCTGAATACTTCTTCTCAAACTCTCTGTGGTAAATGAGTATTAATTAATTAGCTTATTATTCTTATTTCTAAATTATTGCCACTGATTTTATAAAATGCAATAAAAATTAAATGTTCCATAAACTGTATTTTTACACTGCACAAAATACAAATCCAGATGTTTTATTATTAAATTCAACATATATCAAATGACGGTGAATGTTCCTACATGCTTATTCTCAGTTTTTACAATTATTGCCCCCAATCCAGTAGAACTCAGCTCATAGATTAGTATGGGTCTGCAGACAATACTTTCAATAGAATTTTGCTCATAGTCTTTCTTCTTATAGTAAGGTTGCAAAAAAAATTGATATGTTCTCATAACTATATTGTTTGAAGAGTACTAACACTGATCAAAATGTGTTTCAAAGTATCTAAATAGCTATGAATGACTCAAGGTTTAAGTAAAGTCCCTTTCATCTTGTAAACTTTAAGAGAAAAACCCCATAACTTTCTGAATGCTGAAATTATTCAATATGGGAGGAATAGAGTCAGAGAACGGTTTTTGGAACTGAATATCAGTACCTAACTATGTCCCTTGTAAACATATCCATCTGGGAGGCAGGGAAGAAGAGAAAAAGAGGGTTGGAAATCATCCGGCAACGATGTAAGAAAATATCTTTTTAAAAGCTGTATTTTCCTAATCTGATTTACGGAAAGTTAGTTAAATTTAGAAGGAAAAAGAAAAAACCTTTGGGGGAACTTCTGTACTTTTTTCCAACAGGAAAATCAATTTGCTTACAAAGAGTTATTCATTAGAAGTAGCCAAGCTAAACTGCACATCAGTGGAAGTAATAGAACAGTTGAGTCTAAGTAAAGATTAGAGGCACAGCTCCTGAAAAGTATAATTCGGGCAGCAATTGGGTGGGTTAATGCTGGTTGACTTGCATGCTCTGCGTACGTAATTTCCTCCAGAGATGAACTAAATACAGTTCTCCAAACCTCTGTGAACACAGCACTATTTCTAATATAGGACTCTCGCAATGACATGAAATTATACCTCCAATGTCCTAAACAATTTCTCTGGATTTATATTCATTTCTAGATCTGGCTCAGGGATGTCTCTGGGGGGAAATCTTACATCCCAGCTGGTTTGATGGGAAGTTAAAAAAAATTAATTAAAACTTGAACATGGTGTGTATATGTGTATGTCTGTGTGTATGTGTGTGTATAAGTATGTATATGTATATAAATGCATATATATACATAGAGTATATGTAACATACTATTATTATGTATCATGTCTATTCTAAATCTCAAACTTTCCTTGTTGTATTAAATGATCAACAAGAGAGTAGATTTCAAGACTGTGATAGACCTTAAGCAAGGATGAAGAGCATTTGAAGAGATCTAGGAATTACAAAAAATAGGTATCATTACCATTTTTGACAAATACCAATGAAAATGTATTTTAGAAAGTAGTTTTTCACTAATATTCAATTTTCTTATCCATAAAGTAGGATAATTTCTGTCCCTGCTTGTCTGGTGTGGTTGTTATAAAATGCAAATGAATACATTTTGTGAGGAGGGAACTATGGAAATAGTAAATTTTGTCCATATTTTTAACATATCAGTCCTATAAAAACAGGTCATTTTAAAGTAAAATTCTTTCCTAAAGCGTGTGCCATCCACAATAACCACTAACATTCTTCCAAATGAGTCTCCATTTACTTTCTACTCTTAGGGGATATTGTTTACCTTTTCCTACACTCTTCATTTCTCTCTGCTGGAATAAAGCTGTAATTGTATTTATCCCTGTGAAGCACAGTAGATAAGTTATCAATAATCAGGTTATCGATTCCAGTAGAAGCCTTAAATTCACAACCTAATATAGATACATTTTTGCTGCAAATTAAAAGCAACGCCTCCACAAATATGTAAGGAATTTATCTACGTATGTTAGAAGTCTTAGGTTATCTGAATAGAGGACAGCCCAATAACGGAAGCCAAGCAGTACAAAATCAACAGGGAAAACTAAATACATAAGTAAACTTTGAAACAGAAAGCACGCATTACACAGAGAGGGAGAGAATCAATTAGCAACAGCTGATTAAATTACGGTTAATATTTTGGAGGGAAGAAAACATTGGCACATCACATGCAACCAAAAAGCATAATGAAGATATTATGATTATAGCCATGGAGAAAATGATCTTGAGAAACAGGATTAGTGAATCACAGTCAATCAGGGATTCATGATACATTATGATCACTCCCATGAAAAGCTTGTATTCAATCACGACTTTGTCAGGAATGTAGTTTGGACACTTAAAGAGGAGAAGTAAGAAGAGACAGAGTGTGGACATGGCATGGGGAGGAGAGGGTAGGACAAACTGAGAAAGTAACATTGACATATATACACTATCATATGGTAAAACAAATAGCTAGTGGGAGCTGCTGTATATCACAGGGAGCTCAGCTCAGTGCTCTGTGATCAGCCAGAGAGGCAGGATGGGAGAGGGCAGTGATACGCAAGAGGGAGGGGATGGATGTATATTTATTGCTGATTTACATTGTTGTAGAGCAGAAACCAACACAACATTGTAAAGCGATTATCTTCCAATTAAAAAATAATTCAAAAATGTAAAAAAATAAAAGAAAAATAATAGAAGAAATATGACTTAACTTGGGCAATTCAGAAAGCATCATCCTCATAGTACTATTTTAAGGGATTGGGAAAGTGCCTACCATATAATGGAGACTTACCAGAAGGAAAGTTCCCCAGTAGCCATAAAGAGCTCATTCTAGTGCTATTCTTAGGACCCCTGATACTGTAATAGAGATGAAGCATCGTAGGGCCACTGCCAAACTGGTAAACCAAGATGCTACCACTAAAACAGGCAGAGTGGGCTTTCAGAGTCCAGGAGCCAAAAAGAGTTAGAGTCCTAAGTTTAGAAAAGGATAAGAACCTCTAGTTTTCATCCAACATCGAACCACAGGGGCCTTGGGAAATATTTGGTATATTCTATGTGTTATTAAAGAAAGAGATTCTATAAGAGATTAATAATGTGGATGTTAAAAATTAATAGGCTCTATTTTTTGAGTGGTTTACAAAAATATTGAGTAGAAAGTACTAAAAAAATCTCAAAATATGTGCCCATATACCCTTTAACTCTCTTTCATTTTCCAGTACTATAAGTCAATATTGATACATTATCATTAAAGTCTATAATAAGCTCCATTCTTTTCATCCTTGAGGACTTTCTTCCTTAAGAACCCTAAGTTTCTATTGCTTATCAGCAAAAGTCTATTCTATAAATAAGAATATTTATAAAAGTATTATGCTAAACTTCTTAACATTCTAAGGAAAAATTCTTTAATAAAGAATATAAAAATGAATATATATTCTTGTGGTGAGAAAAACTTTAAATGGGGGGTTGGGGTAATGAATAAGTTTACTGTGTGTAGAGTGCATTTCAGTAACTGGCACAAAGTAAATACTCAGTAAGGTGCTCATGCTCAGTTGTATCTGACTCTCTTTAATCCCACAGCCTATAACTCGCCAGGCTCCTCTGTCCATGGGGATTCTACAGGCAAAAATACTGGAATGGATTGCAGTACACTCCCCCAGGGGATCTTCCCAACCCAGGGACAGAACTCGCTTCAATGCAAGCAGTTATCATCACTACAGTTGATAGTTCTCATAGCTGTAAACCTTATTCAAATAAGGGGATCAAATGATATGGTATCCTAGAGAAATTAAAATAAAAGATTGAGTAATCCATTTCACCAAACACTAGAACAGAGGTTTCAAGAAAAATCCAGTCAAAAGTAGGTCAAATTCATATAGATGTTGAAATCACATGGAGGAAGGAGGTGGAACCACAGGGCAAATAGTCAAGAATTGTGTAAAAATAAATCATGGGTACCTATCATCCAGTAGTAGTGACCTTCAAGTTGAAAATAGCTCACTGAAGCTAAAACAATGATGTCATCATTCATATTCATGATTCTGTTGATAATGTAGCTTGCCTATTGGAAACTTTTATAGCTACCTCTCACACAGTGAGAATTAGTAAGTAAGGATGAGATAGAGCAATAAAGCACCTCAGAACTGTAGTTAAGATTGACTTCTATTCCTTTCATTGGAGCCATTTCATTTTAATGACATCAGAGTGTAACTACTAAATGAGCTTGAGCACCTCCCACACTGAAACTCTTAGACCAGAACACTGAGCATTTCTCATTGAGATAGCTCTGTGTGCCCAACTAACAGTAATCTACCAATTATACTCTACATACCACACATACAATATTTGGCCTGAACATGTGTACCAACATAGGTAGCTATATAAATCTTGAGGACATAAATTATGAAATTAAAATTGATTTGGTTTAGTTTCGATGACACCTGGGTAATACGGATTAAACACAAGTTAAAATCATCTTGATTCTTATAGCTTTTTCTTACTAAATCCCTAAGTAAGATATTAAATCTCACTACTGGTTTGAATGTGAGGTATAACAAATTTACTCATGGATGTCATTAATACTGGGCTTCCCTGGTGGCTCAACTGATAAAGAATCCACCTGCAATGTAGGAGACCTGGGTTCGATCCCTGGGTTGAGAAGATCCCCTGGAGAAGGGAATGGCTACTCCAGTATTCTGGCCTGGAGAATTCCATGGACTGTATATAGTCCATGGGGTCACAAAGAGTCAGACAGGACTGGGCAACTTTCACTTCACTTCATTAATATACATACAGATTGAAAGTGAAAGTGTTAGCTGTTCAGTCATCTCTGACTCTTTGCAAGCCCATGGACTGTAGCCTGCCAGGTTCCTCTGTCCATGGAATTCTCCAAGCAAGAATACTGGAGTGGGTTGCCATTCCCTTCTCCAGGGGATCTCCCCTGTATCTCCAGCATTGCAAGCATATTCTTTACTGTCTGAGCCACCAGGGAAGCCTAATATACAGATTATGATTCAGGAAGTCTGGCATGAGGCCCAAGACTCTGCATTTCTAACAAGCTCCAGGTGCTACTGCAGGTTCAAAGGTGCCACTTAAGTTACAAGGATGAGTTTAGTGTACAAGCAGTGGAGTTGGTCATGCCTTGGAACAGTTACTAAAGCTGTGTGAGCTGCAAGCTTCTCACTTACAAAAAAGGGAACAATAGAAATTACCCATCTCTGCTGTTTGCCGTGAAGATTAAATGAGATAATAGATGTAGAATGGTCAGTTCAAGGTCAGGAACAACAACAAAAAAATGCACCAAAAGCTAGCTTTTGTTGTAACTTGTCATTTCTATGACACTTGTCAGCCAAAGGATATACACTTTTCAAATCTTTTCATTAATTCATTTGGCAATATAGTTATTGACTTTTACTAAAAGTAAGGGCACAATAACCAAGAGGTTCATACTACTCGGGAACATAAAATAAGGATGGAGGGGGATAGCACTCAATTGGACATGAGGTCCAAATTGTCCTAGGGCTGACAGACAAGTTCAGAGTGAGCTTACGGCTGAAGCCAGAAAATTGACAGTTACCGTGACGGCCTTTGTCTCTAGATCTGGCAGTAGCCATGTGCTATCAATTCCATCTCCCAAGCAGCTCTCAAATCCAGCCAAGCAGTCTCCAGGTTTAAAGTAGCATCACCTCCTATCCATTCTCCTGCTTCTCACCTTGACCTTCTCTCACCCATTTTCATATTCCAATTTGAATACAAATTTAAAAGGGCATATCTCCTGTAGTTCTCTACAGTCTACAGAGTTATGTCCAACCTCCAGAACAAAGTTTCAAGTCCCTGGGATAAATTCCCTGTTTATCTCCTACTGCTTCCTATCCATACTCTGGCTTCCCATATAACATCCTCTCTGCCTGGCATGCCTTTTCCCAGATCTTTTCCTGGTTTCCTCTGGAATAAATGTAAGATCTCAGGTTACAGGTTATTTTTCCAGAAGCCTCTCTTGGTCCCCTCAGTGTGCTCCCACATCTCCCTCTACCTCTCCCATCACAGTCATATCACTCCTGACCCAGCCCTCAAGCAGATCCTCCAGGTCTCTGATCTCTTTGCACCGTTTACTTCTCCTTGCTCACACACATGACAGTTGTACTATTCCCTGTGTGTGTGACTCCCTCATGAATGTTTGCCTCCCTTATAGACTGTTAGCTCCAGGCAAGCTGGGGCCTGGCCATTTTCTTGCTCATCAAGACTGCTAAATTGTAACACTAAGAAAATAAAATGTTGAAAATAAAACAATTTTGATTACACTATTCCTAGGAATAAATTTTGTAAAATTTATGCAAGACTCTTATTGGAAGACTTAAACAGAAAACCTGAGTAAAAAGAGATAGCAAACTTTAAGAACAGAGAAACAATATAATAAATACATCAATTTTCCCTAAACTGATCTATAGATTTGATGTAATTCTAATCAAAATATTGATACAGTGAGTCAAAGAATTTGATGAGATGGTGCTAAAATGTTTATAGTAAAAAGGATCCAAATAGCTATCACAACACTGAGGAAGAATATTGCAGGGTGTATGTGGTGGGGAGGGGGGAAGATTATTCCTATTAAATATCAAGAGTTAGTTAGTAGAAGGCAGTAATAATTAAAATAGTGTGATATTGTCACAGGGCTGGACAAACTGATCATGAAGTCTGACAATACTAAGGTTTGGTGAGGGTGCTGTGCAATGGAAACAGTTATACCATCTGGTAGGAATCAGTTCAGTTCAGTTCAGTCAGTCAGTCAGAACCTTTGCAACCCCATGGACTGCAGAACGACAGGTTTCCCTGTCCATCACCAACTCCTGGAGCTTACTCAAACTCATGTCCATCGAGTCAGTAATGCCATCCAAACATCTCATCCTCTGTTGTCCCTGTCTCCTCCTGCCTTCAATCTTTCTCAGCATCAGTCTTTTCCAATGAGTCAGCTCTTCGCATCAGGTGGCCAAAGTATTGGAGTTTCAGCTTCAGCATCAGTCCTTCCAATGAATATTCAGGACTGATTTCCTATAGGATTGACTGGTTGGATCTCCTTGCAGTCCAAGAGAATCTCAAGAGTCTTTTCTAATACCACAGTTCAAAAGCATCAATTCTTTGGCGCTCAGGTTTCTTTAGAGTCCAGCTCTCACATCCATACATGACTACCGGAAAAAACAGCTTTGACTAGATGGACCTTTATTGGCAAAGTAATGTCTTTGCTTTTTAATATGCTGTCTAGGTTGTTCATAGCTTTTCTTCCAAGCGTCTTTTAATTTCATGGCTGCAGTCACCATCTGCAGAGATTTTTGAGTGCAGTCTCTCACTGTTTCCATTGTTTTCCCATCTATTTGCCACGATGTAATGGGACCAGCTGGAGTAGGAATACTACTTTGGAAAAAGAATTTGGTATTACATATATCACTCCAAGTTCATTGTTTAAAGAATCATTTACAAGTGCCCCAGGTGACTTGTAAAAGAACATTCATGGATGGAAGCATAAGTGTAAGACTCTTAAGGCTCAAGACCAGAAGTCCTGCAGGATCATTTTCACTGCATTGTCTTGGTCAAATTATCACAAGAGCAGGCAAGATTCAAAGCAAGGGGAAGTAGGCTCTTGATGCAACATGTGATAAAGTCACATGACAAAGGGATGTGTATACAGGGATGGGAAAATTATTGTGGTCATTTTTTGTGAATAATCTACCATAGGAAGGAGCTATAAAATATCTTCAAGATAAGAGGAGCCTGGTGGGATATGGTTCATGGCATTGCAACAAGCTGGACACAACTGAAGTGACTGAGCACACATACAGAGAACAGTTGCTGTTTTAAGCCACTAAGTTTGGAGAGTGGTTTGTTATACAAGCAATAGATAACTGATATAGTTCCCTTAGCTTCCTTTTTTTTCTTAACCTTTTTCTGCATGTGATGTGGGGTGTGTGCGTGCGTGCGTGCGTGCGTGTGTGTGTGTGTGTGTGTGTGTGTCACATTTACTGTAGTTCCTCCATCAGATTTTGGTCAAATTGAAAAAAAAAAAAGTTTGACTTTGTACCCAAGGGTCCTGGAGATGAAGGTAAACTAGATAATTTAAAGAATTAAATATTTCATTTAAAAGGAATCCCATAGTTAGAATTTTGAGAATGAGTTATTTAATAATGAGACTTATCAGGTAAATTCTTTTCAGAATAGAGTATGTTTGAATTATTTTTATACTTTCTTGTTGTAAAACATTTCTCTTCTTTTATGTCAACAATGCCACACATCCTTTTGTTCCTTCCACATTTCTCTTCCTTTTTGAATCTGTTTATTTTCTGTGTCCTGTTATGTCATCCTTATTGCCCACAACTTCAGGTTTGTGATAGAAGGACTAAAGGGACTAATGCGTTTGACTATAAGACATCACCTTCTGTACCTCCAAACTACATCTCTGATTTCTCCACAGTCCCCTCTATCCTGCCTTGTGCTTCTTTTCCTAATAAACTTCACTCTTCTCTTCACTCCCAGAAATAAAGCCCGTGCCTGCTGTGATATGGATATGAGAAGCCACACTGCTAAGCAGCTCAGGCTGTACTTGACAGATTAGAGATTATTTTTTTCTTATTTGGCTGTGTCAGGGCAGCAGCGTTCTTTATTTTTTCTCTCTGACAGCAGTGACAGCTATTACTGTGCCAGCTCCAAATCCAGGGAGTAAATGAAGGCACTGAAGAGGCATGGGGCCTTCTAGTCAGACTCACCACAGCCTCCTGAGCTCTGCTGGGCTGCAGCCTACTGAAAACGGACTCTCAGAAAGCAGCAGCCCAGAGTCTCAGGGGACAGTGAGAAAAACGTGGTTGGGAAGGAGGGGAAGAGAGCCGGGAGAAACAAGAGAGAAGGTGGGAGATAGATAAGAGAGAGGGAAAATAGAGAGCTTTGTAGTTGATAAGAATTAACCAGGGGATACTGGCAAATACACTCACCTTTGCATCTCTGCGATTGCCTGCCAACCAGAGTTCTTCTTATTAAAACACACACAAAGAGAAACAATAGAAGAATCAGAGTTTCCCAGAAATGAAGTGAACAGCATAATCAAGCTGCTTATATTCATAAACCTATTAGATAGCCCCTTCAACTCGTTTTCCCTTTTATTTTCTTTTTAATACAATTAACACAGAATATATAGAATTCTATGAATTCTGTGAATATATAGAATTCAGAATACATAGAATATTGAGAGAGAATATAGAAGATATATGTAAATTATAAATTACAATAATGTACTGACTACTGGGAAAATCACTTCAAGCCGTGACACAGAATATTACCAATAACTTATTTCCTCTGTGTGTTTCTTTCCATCCCATTCTTTTCCCTCTTCCCCAGAAATCACCACTTTGCTGAATTTTGTGATCTTAATTTCCTATTTGCTACACATATACATAAATGCATTCTCACCTATATGCATGTATGCTTACACAATATTGTTTAACCTTGGTCATTTATGAACTTAATAAAAAGGTAACATGGGACTTGATTTATTGATCTTACATTGCTTCCAAGGTTCACCTTCATTGGCATCAGCAATTTTATTTATTTCATTGTTTTCAGTGCTGTATAATATTGTATACATTTATTTTCCTTTTTTTTTCATGAAATGTGAATTGTCTACAAGTGTTTGCTATTATGAATGTTGATACAAACATTTTTATATATGTTGCATGTGTGCAAGAGAGTCCCTAAGGAAAACACTCAGAAATATAAGATATAAAATATGTACAAAGTATGTAAGAATGTGTTTATAAATTTTAAAATTATTCACTTATAAATGTAAACATTGGAATAAATTTATGCTATAGAGTAAAGAAATAATAATAGACATGGTGTTCATGGAGAAGGGTATCTGTTTAAGATATAAAGACTAATTAGTAAACCATTATAATTAGTACAGTGTGGTAGTGGTGCAAGGATAGATTAGAGATCAATTAGAAAGAATTAATGGCCCAAAACAGAAACCACAACACATAGTACAGGAGATACTCTAGATCTTGGGGGAAAGTGGGACAGGACAATAAATGATGTTAGAATAATTAATTGTCACTTTGAGAAAGAAAAAGTTTAATTAGATGTCTACTTCATATTATACACAAAAATCTATTTCTCTCAGAAAATGGACTTACTGCAAAGGGCAAAACTTTAATACCCTTTAGAAGAAAATGTCTTTCTGATTTGGGGGCAAGGCAGGATTTAGGAAATAAAATTGTAAAATGTTAGTCATAAAAGAAAAAAATTATAAGTTTAACTACACTAAATTTTAAAAATTCTGTTCATTAAGAGAATCATTAAAAAAGTAAAAGCATAAGACACAAACTGGAAGAAACTATTTGTGGCATCTGTAACTAAATATAGATTACCATGTAGAATATATAAAGAAACCAGGTAAAATAATGAAAATCTGATAAAATAACAATAATAAAAATATGGTAAAGCAACTCATTAGAAAAATGGATAAAAATTTGGTCAGATATCATATGAAAATATAATCTATTTCATTAACAATCAGGGAAATAAAAATAAAGACTACAGTAGAATTTCATATCATTCCTATTAAATTGCCAAAAATTACAAGGAACAATTGCTCTGGAGATGATTTTTCATTTGTAAAAATGAATATCATTTTATAGACACTACCGCGGGTACTTCCACTCTTAGGAATGGATACAGAATGGCCACCGAGTCTGGGAACACAGGCAAATACCCAATAGTTGGTTTATTGTTATTACTCTATAGTACAGATAAAATACTAGCACGCATATTTTCGGACTTTAGAGCTACCCTGAATGCAGTCTAGAGAATTCCTCAGTTCTAATTAAATATGGAGAAGTGTAAAATCCTTCCTTTCCCAGCTCTCTCTTTGCTTAGGCTCTTGAAAAACATGTTCTTTGGGAACTGCAACTCCCTAGCAAAGCTGATGAAACAGTGAAATCTATATGAACTCTCTCTCTTAAAAAATTCATGGATGATTTAAGGGGTTGGCTGCCTTGCTGAAGTCCTTCTATGCACGTCTAATGGTCTGTGTTTCCTGGATTAAGCACTGGATTAGGAACTAAGAACTGCTCTAAATCATTCTCTTTACAGTGTTAGAGCTTAAGGCGCTGACATATTGGCCTCCATCCATGACCTATACTTCTTCAGGTTTTGATTCTAGATCCTTGTTCCTTCTTCCAGGTTTAGGAGTCAGCCTTTGGAGACTGCTGAACCTCAACAAACCTTATCCCTTTCAAGGACAGAGAAACATTGATTCCAGAACTAGCTCCCTGGGCCCTCAGGCCTGCAGGCCCCTGCTCAGCAGGCATGATCACTCAAGAGGGTAGTGTCAGGCCTGCTTCTGTGGTGTATTAGAGAGTCCAGCAGGTCAAACAACATTCCTGAAGAATGTTGATATGAGTAATATAAACAACCTCACACCTGAATCCCGGTTTTCCAGTGAGTTACCCCAAATCCAGCAATTCTAAGTGAAATGAAGTCTTACCATCTCTCCAACTATCTCCAGTAAGCAAGGACAGGTTCAGTTTCTACATTGCAGTTATATTCTTAGCTCATTATCAAACATTCAGATTTTTCATAATTGCTAGGATGAGATGGTTGGATGGCATCACTGCCTCATGGATATGAGTCTGAGCAACTCTGGGAAGATAGTGAAGGACAGGGAAGCCTGGTGTGCTGCAGTTCATGGGGTCGCAAAGAGTCAGACAGGACTGAGAGACTGAACAGCAACAATGATAAATGTGAAAACATGAAACTACTGAGGGCTTGGTTTGTCTTGCATATAAACACTATAGGAAATATAATGTATCATCTTAGGAGGAGGACAAAGAGATTCTAAGAGTATTGTTCTCAAGTCAGACAGGCTGTGCCATTTATTACCATTTACTCACTGGGTAACGTTGAGCAAGTCTCAACTTCAGCATCCTTGCTTGTAAAAGAAAGATGGTAACAGTACCTGTCTCATGGGGCACTATGAGAATAAGATGAGCTAATACTTGTAAAAAGCATAGGTCAGTGTCTGGCACACAGAATGCAATCTAAAAAGTGAGCTTTTCTTAAAATTAACACCCTATTCTTCATCATTTAGATCCACATCCCCTTTTTCAAAATATTTTTTTTTAACTGTGGTGTTTGTTTTAATTTGTCCTTAACAGAGAAGCTAAAAGGATATCATTTTCAATTCTCTTAAAGAAGTGTTTCACAGACACTGATCTGTTCTTCGGACAAAAATGTACATGATGACAGTAAGCATTAGTCAGGCTGGCATTGTGATGATACGCTTATATGACCATGGAAGTAGAGACACTGAATCAACAGTAAAGGAAGAGCTCTCAAAGATGGAGGAGATGAACAGCAAAATAATTCACATACATGGATTTTATTTAAAAGCAGAGACATATTTTAAATATTTCTTAAGTGATAAAATGGGGGAGACAACTAGAAAAGATGGTTCAGTTAAGAACAATTTAACCTTAAATAAATGTTTAAAGCTTTCTTCGACTTTATTTCCAGGGGGATATGGTTAAACTTTCCCATGTAAATTGAAAGATGACTTAGATCTAATTTTTTAAATGAAATGAAGTTAATGTTAACTTAAGAATTCTTTCATTTAAATGTGCCCAACAATCTCAAATCCTATAGAACAGGATCCTGTTCTATAAGCAGCACCTAATCCTCTGAGTCCAGCTTTAGCACAAGCCTGTAGTTTGATTACAAGGTTTACCAGCAGAAGATCATGGCCCACAAGCTGAGTTTTCATGCTTGTTCCATGATCACTCTTCATGACCTTCACATTCTCACACGTTTCTGATCCTGAGATTCATGGGCATCTGTCAGCTGACTCTCCAGCACTCCAGTGCCCACATTCTCTTACATCACTCTTTGAGTCTGACTCTCCAACACGGAAAATTGCACAATATTCCTAATACCCACCAGGACTAACACACTTGATAGTATGTAAAATCCAACTTCTTCATCCCTCTTCACTAAATCACTACCCAGGATCTACCAACTTTTTAAAATTATTCTCAGACTCCATTCTAACTGATTGCCCTCAATCTCTCCTCTTGCCTATTTTATACAAATATAAATATATCTGCATAAACTCAGGTATTCCTTCTTCCCCTTAAAAACATGGATTTCTTTTTAGTTGGGATTCCTGATAAAAATCTCTCCTGTCTATGAGAACTTTTAAGGGGATAAATAAAGAAACATGTGGCATGTTAGTAAATATTTATTCTATCATTTCATTTTTTAGTTTAATATTTTAAATGTTTCTAGTACTAATAAAAAATAGAAGTAAAGTAATTTTTTTGGCATGAAGAATATGACTCAGGAGCCAAACTATTTGGTTACTAATACCAGCCCTACTACTTACACTGTGTTATTCTCTCTGAACCTCAGCTGTCTCAACTGTTAAATAAGGGTAATAATAATATCTCCTTAATAGGATTATTTGGAAGATTAAATGAAGTAATCCATGTTAAGCACTTTTTAAAAGGGCACAGTACATATCAAGCTTTCAATAAATGTTTGTTGTATTGTTTTTGTCACTATCAATTTGTCAGGAGACCACCTGTAATACCGTAGACTTGAGTTCAATCCCTGGGTTGGGAAGATCCCCTGAAAAAGGAAATGGGGGATTTCCTTATCTAAGAGACCCATATTGTTTGTCATGGGACTTATTATGTAATTTAGTTGCTTAAAGCATAAATAAAATTTATCTTAGATACTGCTTACGGAACATTTTGAGCACACCTATAAATTAAGCTGAGGCTTACCAGGTGGCTAAGTTTTAAAGAATGTGCTTGCCAATGCAGGAGACATGAGTTTGATCCCTGGGTCAGGAAGTTCCCCTGGAGAAGGAAATTGCAACCCACTTCAGTATTCTTGCCTAGACAACCCCATGGACAGAGGAGCCTGGTGGGCTACAGTCCATATGGTCACAAGAGTTGGACATAACTTAGTGACTAAACCACCACTAAATTTACTTCACTTCAAAAATTTTTTAAATTGTATCTGGAGAGCAGCATTAAAAAAAATGATTGTTTTTCATCATACCCCAAACAACTGAACCTGCCAATGCTCTTCCTCTATTTCTGCCCATAGCAAAGAAAGCGTGGAGTCATCGATCATTTCCCAGGGATTGAATCCAATTGATATCTACTTCTGTCCCACTTGACCACTCCTGTGTTAGACACCGTCCACCCTCCATCTACCTTTTACTTTGTTTACCAGACACACTCTCTGCTGGTTTGCTTCTTGTTTATTTGGCCCAGTACTTCTTAGTCTTTTGTGGGTACCTCTCCCCTTCTTCATATAGTGCTGCTGCCCAGATACCTACCTTTCTTATGCCACATATTTGTTCTGCATGACCTCATTCTCTCAAGATTTCAACAAATTGATGACTCGATATCCATCTTCACTGACACTGCCTGATACTAAGCCCTCATCATTTCCAACCTAGCTTGGAAACTGCCTCAAGAAATAGTCCCCTTGCTGCCGTTTTCCCATTTCACATGGCCACCAGGATGACCTTCCTAAAGTGTAAATCTGACCTTGTCATTCTCGAGCTGAAGCTCTTTAAGGGTTTCCTTTACCTGGCTGCATAAGATCCTAAAATCTTTAACTTATCTGTCCCTTCCACATTTTAATCTAATGATCTACATTAGGGAGGCACCCTACAAGTTTTTGTTGTTCAAGCAAAGAACATGGTTCTAAAGGTTTTTGCCAGGGCTGCACATCTTACTCAAATCACTTTTCATTATAAATGGTTAACTGCAGCCTTAAAAATCAATTAGAAGAGTTTCTCAGCTCCAATAAATATGTATTACTGGATCTCTTGCACCGAAATTTTTAAGAGCAAGTCAATTACATACAATGCATGCATCCTAGTATGCACATACATACTGTAAACTGTGCTTTAAAAAACAGATGTATAGAGTTTTAATAATAGCAAAAGCATGTCATGTAAATGCACAAGCAAGTATACTTGAAATCAATTATGCAAGGAAACAGAGCAATAATGAAACTGGTCATGCCATAATTTGACAATATTGTCTACAAGTTTAGAATTTAGATATATTATAAATTTCATATTTCCATATTGTAGAACTGCTAAAGATCAATCTTTGCTATAAACTGATAAGTGTCTGTTGAGAGTTCACATATCTCAGAGTCTTGAGTCAATGTACAGGAACAATGATTAGGGATGAGTAGGGATTAAAGATAAATTGTTAAATAGAGAGAGGGTGATAGCAAGAGCTGCTGGATCAAGAGCAGCAGTTTTTAATTTTGTCCTGACCAAGTCCTACTTCTTGTAGATGGTGAGACTGAAACAATTAATTAGTCTTTCAAGATGTTACATTTCTCATCTTCAGAATGAAGAGTTTAATCACACAGATCTCTGAGGCCCTTGCCAGCTTTGAAGTTTGAATATTTAGCTATGGCATACCCACAGAACAGAAAAGCACTCCCTTGAACAAGCTTCCAGAAGGATCCAATCCACTGTGACTCTCAATCACAAACAGTTGATAGACCTCTTAGTAGTCCAGACTTTACGAGGCTCCCCAGTCTACATCTCTGCAAGCCTTCAGCTTCCGTTGTTAAAATCTTCAGCTTCCTCACTAACTTAATCAAGCTGGACATTTTCATATAATGTAGCCTGAGTTGCTCTAGGCTTGAACCAACAAAAATTTAAGAACAAATTCAACATAATCCCCCCTACTCCCCATTTTTGGGTCCAAGTAATGATAGCTCCTTAGCCTTCCAGTGACACACTCTAAACACTTCATAAGGAAAGGGCTAGATGAGTGACTAATGTATGTTTTTAGCCTCAGTTTCTTGTTTTAGGGATATAACAGCTGTATGCAATAAAATTTCAGGGTAGAACTGGCTGTATTAGACAATTTAAGACATCCACACCATTGTAGTCAGAGCAGCTGGATATGTTTTCTACAGTGGAGATTTAATGTATTGGATAGAATTATAAGTGAATTGGATTGGCTTCACCATTTTGTACCACATTCTGCTTTATGATGAGCTGCAATCCAGAGTCTGGGGCTCACAGCATAACCAATAAAATATAATGAGAAAAAACAAGTCTGCATTCTACAGTGTATCGACCAAAAAGTCATCCCAGCATTAAACAACTCTGCTGATATTTAGAAATGTCTGTCTCAGACTGCTCTCTTGTTAACTTTCCCTTAGAAAGAAAACCCCTGACACGTATTACTATTGTACTCCTGTCAAATACAGGTAAGATCCTGGAAAGAAGATGGAAAAAGAATACAATGTGTTTATCTGCATTATTTAAGCCAAAAAAGGCCGTGTGCTTCACATAACTCAAACCAAATTAGCCACATTGTCTAAAGTCAGAAGTTCAAAATTCATAGAGAAAATCCAACAATCTAATTCTAGTTTACTTTGATTTGAAGCCTTGTGTTTCTCAGAAGACATGCAAGCCTTGGAAGTGAGTCAGAAAAACATGTCAAGATGTGATATACTGAAAAAAAAAAAAAATTCACCGAGATAGTGTGAGGCTAGGAAATGTGAGATTTTGGCCCTACAGCCTTCTGGAACTCAAGCTCCAAATTTCACTTACCCTATGACGATGCAGGAGATGGCTGTTCCCAAGAAGGCATATGTTAAAATAGATCCCAAGTTTTGAAAAAAGTGTCTCTGGGAAGGAAAAGATAGATTTCATATAGTACATCAGACTTTTTCTTTTTAGCATAACAAGAAATAAAACCAAATGCATGTGTTTTCACAGCCCCTCCCTTTCCTCACTGTTAAGGCCAATTTTGTTTTGGAGCCTCAGTTACTGGCCTTATTGTGCAAAGAAAACTTAACTGATTTACACTATAAAGGAGAGAGGTTTCCAACAAATAGGGAAAAAAATACATCTGGAAAGTGACAGGCCAGAACTGGCTGGCCCTGAGAGAGGAGGAAGGGATTGGGGCAATGGTCAGGCAGGACTCTGGAATAATTAAAGGAAGACAGAGTTTTTTTTAAGAAGTTTTGTTGTCACTGAAACCCCTTTAGCACTTTAAATATACTGTTCTAAAAGATTTAAGTTGCTGTTTGACTTTTATTGGATCTCTGATTTACTGTTCTTCTGAAAGTGATGAAACCGAACCTTAATCACCTACAACAGTTTATCTTAATGAATCACACAAAATGATGCTTAGTCTTAGGGCTGGGATGAAGAAGGATGAGCAGAATAAATCCAGCTTTCTAAATCTTTTCAAACGCTTGCTTGGAAAAACTCCCTTCAAGTTCTGTAAGTGGTTGCTAAGTAGCCAGATCTGACAGCAAGAGGGAGCCCAAAGTACATAAGAAAATCAAGTCTGTACTGAACAAGTAAAGGCTGCTGAAGCCCACAGGCCAAAGGGCGGTGAGCCCTAGGAATCTCTGGAGTCAGGGGTGGGCAGCAGGAATAAAATCATATTAACTCTGCATCTCAAAACTCATTCAGGCTGGAGCCTTGATCTGTGGCCCTGGGGAGGTTAGCATGTAGACTTGGGTGTGAATTACAAATTTAGGAAATGTACATGTTCAGGCTGCACATAAGTAATGTTTTACAAGTGCAAAAAAGTGCAAGACTGAATGTTCTGTCTATAAATTCAATGTTAATTAACAGCAAACTCTTTGCATATAATCATCTAGAATAATATGGTCCGATAGAAACATAATGTAAACCATATATGTCATGTAAAATGACATATGTAAAAAAAACAAAATAAAATGACATGTGCTTTTCTAGCAGTCATAGTAAAATAAGTTTTTAAAAAGTAAAATGAACATTGAGACTATAATGTATTCAAAAATTATTATTTCTACATGAAATAAATATAAAACATTGTTGAAATATTTTACATTCTTTTTTTATACTGAGCCTGTAAAATCCAGTGCATATTGTACACTTAAAGTACATCTTCATTCAGACTAGTCAAATTTCAAGGGCTTAATAGCTGCACATGATTATCAATCAGTACACTGGGCAGAGCAAGTTTAGAAGAATTCTAAGCATGTCAGATTTGAATCTACATCACATCATCAAAGATAATGATATGTTTACCAAATAGGTAAACACGTAAAATAAAATTATGATTTTTTTTTCATTAGTGCTGGCAAGAGTCTCTATTTAATGATAAAAGAAGAGAACAATCACTGTATATTTACCTTCTTTAGACTATACCCAGCATGAAATATAATTGGCGGCAGTAAAACATTGAAGAAGATTTCTGGATCAAATGTCATCTGCCAAAAAAGACAAACGTGTTGTTAGGAAAATGCTCTTTTGGGCTAATAAAAATAAATTAAAAAAAAAAAAGAGTTATAGTTGCCTTTGCTAAAGTTGTATGAGACATATTAACCTGCTATTAAATTAGCAGAGATAAAAATAAGAGAAAATGCAAACTTAGAAATTTATGATTGACTATAACTTAAAGTAATATTTTAAATATAAAACTTAGGTTCCATTCTGTAGCTAATATGAACAATATAAAATCTGAATGAGACATTTCTAGGCAAAAAAAATTTTTTTGTTTTTATTTTGATTAATTATTCATTCTTCATATTTTAAATGCTTTTATTCTATTTTATATTTTTCTGGTTGATGGAATTCAGTTCAGTTCAGTTCAGTCACTCAGTCGTGTCTGACTCTTTGTGACCCCATGAACTGCAGCATGCCAGGCCTCCCTTTATCACCAACTCCTGGAGTCCACCCAGACCCATGTACATCAAGTCAGTGATGCCATCCAGCCATCTCATCCTCCGTCAATCCATTCTCCTCCTGCCCCCAATCCTTCCCAGCATTGTGGTCTTTTCCAATGAGTCAGCTCTTCTCATGAGGTGGCCAAAGTATTGGAGTTTCAGCTTCAACATCAGTCTTTCCAATGAACACCCAGGACTGGTCTCCCTTAGAATGGACTGGTTGGATCTCCTTGCAGTCCAAGGGACTCTCAAGAGCCTTCTCCAACACCACAGTTCAAAAGCATCAATTCTTCGGTATTCAGCTTTCTTCACCATCCAACTCTCACATCCATACATGAAAAAACCATAGGGAATTGGTAGTGTTCAGACATTTTAGCTTCTGACAGGATTTATTTAAAGTTTTCCCAAATAAAACATTTTTAGAAATTTAGTCTTAGTTTTCCGTACTTTATCCTATTCCAAAGTTCAAAATATTTTCCAGACTCTGGAAAAATACATTTGAAAAAAAACCAGGATTTTTCTAGTATTTGTTTATTGGCTTTTACTTAAATGCTAAAATAAACTTGGCAAAAATTCCTTAGTGTGAAAGAATGAGATGTAGAAATTCTTGTATCCAATACATGCTCTGTGCTGAGTAGTCTGCAAATGAAAACTAATGTAACCTTTAAAACCTTCCTTAGATTCATCCTCTTCTTCTCTACTTCTCTCACACTCTGTCTCTCACTGTCATACACACACGCACACACACATGCACACACGCACATACACCGCCATTCATTATTTCTCCACTAAGGCCTTCTTACCGTTATAACACTCATCAAAATCTTTCAGACATACAGGTCTCACAGCTACACTTTCTATACTTTTTTTCCCGAATTCTTACTCATCTCTGAAGCTGATTCTCACTGAAACATGCTCTGATTTCCCCAGTCAAAACCGACTGTTCTTTCTTCTGTGCTCTTTTGGCACTTTGTACCCTCCCTTGTAGCATGTGTCTCATAACATGTTTATCAATTTCTGTTTGACTGTTTTCTCCATTAAACTGGGAACCCATCAAGGATCACAATGATGCCTTGGTCAATTCTGTGTTGCTTTCATCCCTCCCAGGGCTAGCTTATTGCTCGATATATTTTTCTAAATTGGGGGAAAAAAATTAACTGCCTTTGAAAGTCAAATCTATTAAAATGGAGTGAATTATGAAAAAGTGAAAATGTTAGTCGCTTAATTGTGGCTGACTCTTGCGACCCCATGGACTGTAGCCTACCAGGCTCCTCTACCCATGGAATTCTCCAGGCAAGAACACTGGTTGCCATTCCCTTCTCCAGGGGATCTTCTCCACCTACAGATCAAACCCAAGTCTCCCACATTGCAAGCAGATCCTTTACCATCTGAGCCACCAGGGAATTAAGTGTATATATCCCTAAAAACTTTACATATCACAGGTAAGAATTACTTAAGTAAAAATTAAGAAATGTTTATCTTAACTCCACTATTTCCTTTGGGCCTAACTGAGCATTGCCAGAGCCCCTCTTCTGCCTTCCCCACACTGGCCCCTTGACTCTACTCATCTAATATTTGGGAAGAAGTAGGCTGGGGAAGTAGGAACCATGGAAATCAGCTGGGTGCCCACTTATAAGCCTAGTTATTCTCCCACTGATGCCGCCACCTCCTGGACCCTGAGCATTCAGGCAGATCAGCTTGGCCCATCCATAGCTTTCTTGTGCCTCTCATGTTTCTTCATCTGTAAGATGAAAACAATAATTTTATACCTAATTTCTAAGGTGGTTGCAAAAAGTAAGTGAATTAATACTTGTAAAGCTCTTGCAGCATTGCCTCATATCTAGTAGGCACTTTTAAGAATTCATTACTAAAGAAAGTGAAATATCTGAATTAATATTGTAAAGTTATATGATTGGAAGAAACTGCCCCATTATCAGGAACTCTGTGCAACATTTGGGCAAAGACATTACTTCTCCTTCTAAATTTACTCTTTTTTTCCTAAGATTATCTAAAACACCATTATTGATCTATTTTGGGGGGCTCTTCAAGAGTCTATCAATTGCATATTTGAAAACTTTTGTGAAGAGATGTATTTCTGTGTTCTGGAGCAGTGAAGCCACATAGCTGTGATCTGTGATCATCTGGAAGAGAGGATTACAGTGGCATGGCATCTTGGGCAGAAAATCCCTCGCCTCTGCAGTTTTTTTTGCAAAAATCAGGTTAATCACTCAACCAGAACATTTCAATAATCAGAGTGCCCCATTCCCCGCATGCAGGTTAACTAATGCGCTATTGAATTATATTTTCTGGAGCAGCCAGATGAAACTGGCAGGCTGAGAATGGCATGCAGAGTACGAGGATTTATTTGTATATACAAAACAGATTTGTGTTCCTTTCAGACTTGCTATAAGCTTAGGAACTGCTAAATCAGAGTTCTGGGAGTAACTCCAAACCCAGATAATTTCTCAGAAATGGCTGGATCTGCCACTGCACCAGCCTCCAGATGGCGGTTCCACATGTCCTTTTCCTCAGACTTTGTGTTCAAATCATGGCCTTGGAGGTGAGACTGGTTTAAAAGCCCAAACAATTAAATTTTTTCATTATAGTATGAGGGGGAAATATCTAAGACAGGTGTGAAATGGAAGGACAGAAAGTTAAAAATCTTTCAGCTAAACACACTAGTCTTAAAATACAAGTTTAAGAGACCAGCACCATCCAACAGAACTTTCTGTGGTGGTGGAAGTATTCTATTACTGTCCTGCCCAATAGCGTACCCATGGGTCATATGATCTATTGAGCAATTGAACTGTAGACTACTGGAATGGAGGGACTGAAATTTCTATTTTTCTGTGGCCAGTAACTATGGGACAGTACATTTATAGACAGTTACTAGAATTTAAAACTTCAGACCATTCAGTTTTTATTGAATGGTTTATTGACCTATAGAAGGAATGATTAATGTGGAGCAACAGACATGCAATTCAAATGGCAGAATTATGAATGCTTCATGGAAATGGAGATTTTAAAATATTGGGATTCAATTCTTAAAATACCAGATAGTATGAGACAGAGAAATACCAGTATGTTCAACTACTACAAGGATGCAGTAGTTTTATCTGTTATCTCAAATATGCACTAGTGTTTGGTTAGGAATGGCCCAGACATACATTCAGAGAGATAATCAAACTTGAAAACTTCCAAGAGTAGAAAGGAAAGGTACCAAGTTCAACTCTCAAGTTCATAAGAAGGTTATAGATACAAAATTCTGTTTGGACCTAAGTATTAAGGCATCCAGTGACTCAATATGAATGATCTGGGAAAAAGTATGTGTTCTATGCAACTACTAACTAAATAAGCACTAAAATATCCACTTTAATGGGGGACTGTGATTTATGTGGCATATTACTTCCAAAAAGGCCTTTTAAAAACATTGCTTCGTCAACTCTGACAGCATTCCTTTGTAGTAGCTGGCAGATGCAATTATGCCCTTTTTCCAGAGACAGGAGAAGAAATAAAAGGCATGCCCAGTGTCAATCAATGTGACAAGGATATCACTGGGAACTGGGTGTGTATGCAAGGGCAAACTAAATGTGTCTGCCTGGGCAAACTAAATGTGTGCTTTTCAGTTGAGAACGGGGCTAACATAACTGCTTAAACCAAGATTTAGGAGTGTTTAAGAGAGGTTGGCACTTAGAAATAGGCTTCATTATTTTGGCAATTTCCAACTCCTTTGGAAAAATAGAAGTAGTTAACATAATAATGTTCATTTATCTGCAATGATTTGTTCATTAGAAACCTAGTGAGCCCCTTCTCTGTTACAATCCAGAGTTCTCTAGAAGACAGATAGCACTCTGGGCTTGCTGACCCTGCAGGGAGTCTTGATCTTGAAATAGCACATGAGCTGGGTTTTGAAGGATGAACAGAAGCCTCTCCATGGGGCACCAACAAACAAAACCATGCTCCTTTGTCTGCCCTGGGAGCATTGGGCCAGGGTTCACCAAGCCACAGGGGAAACTGGCAGCTTCCTGAAGTTTCAGTTATACTTAAGAGCAAGCAGTTTGAACTACTTGAATATTTTAAGCATGCAGATATATTTAAAAGTGAAAATCAAAACTTGCATGCATTTTCAATATATATAGAAGACTTCAAAGAAATCTTGGCTTGCTCAGGGAAGGCAGCTCTAGACAACATAAGAATGAGCGTTTCCTTTCCTCTGCCCTAGGTTATGCTTTGGTGTGAGAAGTACCAGAGGGGGGGAAAGATGAATAATTTCAGAATATATAATGAAAATATACCACCTACAAATTAGATGAGCTTAGTCTACTTATTTAATCTCTCCGACCCTCAGTTTCCTCATTTGTAATTTGCTTACTTCCTAGACTTGCTTTTAATGATTAGATGTAATAAGAGATGTAAAGGGGTCTATGTGAAACAACACTGATTGTTTCTCAAGAAATGGTCACTGCACCTGAATTGAAATGAAAGAAACTGTTGATGCAATAGATTGAGGACTGGAGGCACAAGGCACAGAAATATTCATTCAAACATGGAGAAAAGTAGAAATGTTTTACCCAGCAAGATTACAATAAAATGGCTATTGGGAGTATAAATTTGAATAACTTTTTAGTAGGGTAATTTAGCAACAGCTATCAAAATGTCAAATATCCATACTATTTGATTCAGCAACACCTAATCTGAGAATTTATCCCGTAGATATGCTTGCACATGTGTGGAACAACATAAGGACAAGAATATTCACTGCAGATGAATGAATGGGAAAAAAAGAAAACTTTGAGGATGACTGAGCCACAGATTGGTTAAATAAATCACAGTATAGGGCTGATCTGTGATCAAAGTAGGGGAGTGCTGACTCCTCATGCTCGAAAATCCGGGTATAACTCAGTGGTATTTGCTATTGGAAAATATGTGCACTTAAGTGGACCCACACAGTTCAAATCTGTGCTGTTCAAGGGTCAATTACAATCTGTAAAACAGAATACTATGCAACTGTTAGAAAGGCTGAGGAAACTGTCTAGGAACTGACATGGCTGCTTTCTAAAATTTGTTGTGAAGCTAAAACAGCAAGATGTAAAACAGTCCATCTGGCATGTATAATAAAGCTTGCTATGTCCTCACCACCCTCCCTTTCTTTTCTGTCCTGGTCAGATACCTAGACTACATTTCCTTGTCATCACGTGTGACATATGACAAAGGTCTGACCAGTTGAATACGGATAACAGTAATATAAATAATTTCCAACCCTGATCTCTAAACTCCCCTAGATCTCCTATGTTCTCTGTCTTTCCACCATTGTTAGTTCCCATAGAACATCTGGCAGAGATCCCAAATACTAGGGAGTGGCAGAACCACTAGATTAAAGGAAGCTGGGAATGATTACTGGCCCCTGGAGAAGACTGAAAATGCCACAGTGGATTGGAACACAAGCAATAAATAAACTTTATTGTACTAAGTTGTTGAGATTTGGGTTTCACTGACAGCTCAGTTGGTAAAGAATCTGCCTGCAATGCAGGAGACACCAGGTTTGATTCCTGGGTTGGGAAGATCCACTGGAGAAGGGATAGACTACCCACTCCAGTATTCTTGGGCTTCCTTTGTGGCTCAGCTGGTAAAGAATCTGCCTGTGGTAGACCTGGGTTCGATCCCTGGGTTTGGAAGATCCCCTGGAGAAGGGAAAGGCTACCCACTCCAGTATTCTAGCCTGGAGAATTCCATGTACTGTATAGTCCGTGGGGTTGCAAAGCGTCGGACATGATTGAGTGACTTTCACTTCACCTCACATTGAGATTTGGGGGTGGTCTGTTAAAGTATTTGGCTTGTTCCAAGATTTGTATGGAAAAGGAGGAAGTGTAGAATATTTATGTGCATATTATATATATGTGTGTGTGTGCATACACTTACTATTGTAAATTGTATATGTACTATCATATATGTTATGTATGGGGCTTCCCTGGTGACTCAGACGGTAAAGAATTCATGGGCAATGCAGGAGACCTGGGTTTGATCCCTGGGTCAGAAAGATCCCCCAGTGTGGAAATGGCAACCTACTCTAGTATTCTTGCCTGGAGAATTCCACAGACACAGGAGCTTGTGGGGCTACAGTCCATGGGGTGACAAGAGTCGAACATAACTTAGTGACTAAACCACCACCGTCACCCTGTTATATATACACACACAGTCACTTGCCTCTGGGGAGACCAGGGGGGAGGACTTGTTGGCAGGAAGGGCGGTGGCTTGGAGAAGGCTTTTCTGTATATATTGAGTGAAGGGCGACTCTCTTTGCCCTGGCTTTTATCTGTAGATACAGAGATGACTGCTGCTTAGTGCAGTGCATCCAGGATTTTTGCCATCACAACATACACGCAGAAAGTGATTATATTTGGTCAGTGGAGGAAACTGTGGGGAAATTAGGGTCCTGGTAAGACAAATCAGGGCTAAAAGGATGAGACTGGGACTCTGACTATCCTCAGCCCGAGGATGAAGGGATTTAAAGCCTGTGGAGCAGCCGCAATCCATTGGCACATCAGCTGGGGAGCACTGGACAGGGTTCAACACTCCTGGCCCTCATCTCACCTCTCACTCACGCTCCCCAGGAAACAGAGAGTGACCAATCTAAGTTGGAGAAAAGAAACTGAGAGTGTGTGTCTCAGCTTCCTCTCTCTCCGTGTTGAAAACCGCCTGTTTGCTCAAAATGGTGCCCCTAGCTCCTACCAAACATAGGGCAGGCTTTCTCTCCAGCTGGCTCTGTGGCTGGTTTGAGAAGTCTTTCTAATTCTAGGGCTAAAGACGAGCAAGCCAGCTTACAAACTGAGCCTCACTATTTTACCTAGCTTTTGATCTCCACCTTTCTCATTGCTGTATCTATGGCTCAACCAGTTATAAAATCCGATGGGCAACTCTACCTCAGCAACAACAAAAATTTTAATAAATACTATCAACTAAAACTCATATGGGCAAAAGAGATGATACTGAATAACTTCTTTAAGATTTCAACATATCCTTTTATACCTTTTGAATGTGAGCCACATGAATGCATTACCGACTCATAAAATAAACTGAAGTAATTCCCCCCCCAAAAAAAGATGTCTCAGGTAGATTAGTTTGAAGGGCCTTCAGTATTGGGGCCTGGATGAAGGGAAACCATTATCAAGCCACAGTTGCCAGAATGAGCACAAGGTAACAACAATGTGAATGAAGGTGGCTATCACAAAATGGAAAGAAAGAAACAAACCAAGGAAACATCCATTCATTCAACAATATTTACCGAGAATAAACCAGGCATATGGCAAGGAGGATCAGCAGAGCTTGAAGATAAAATAGAGAGGCAAAAATTTAAAAGAAACCATATTTTTGCACCTAGGAGTATGGCTGAGTAAAAAATGATTGAAGAGGAGCTGACTTGGCAGAGGTAAGAGGGGTCAGAAAAGCTCAGGACTAATTGAAGTCTTGGTTCCCTAAGTCTGAGGTGTCTGTGACACACTTGGAAATACATGCTTGGGGACAGGCAGGCCAAGGATAAATGATTCAAAATCATCAGCATAGAGGAAAGGATTTGTCGGGTATAGGCGGGATCTTTGAAGGAGTAAGTACTATAGGAAAGAGAAGAAGATCAAGAACAGACCCTGGGATGGAAACAGGTGGTACTATCATGGGGAAGGACAATGAGTGAGCAATCATGAGACAAGCAGAATGAGGGTCCAGGACCACAGGAAACCAAGGAGAAGTGTGGTGTAAGAATGAGGTGCTGTTCCCTATACAAGACCGTCAGATTTAGCAAGTAAAAATACACCCAGTTCAATGGGAACTTCAGACAAGCAGTAATTTTTCCAAACAGTTTCTTAGCACTGCATTTGGGATACGCTTTACTCAATTATTTGTTACTTACCTGAAACTCAATAAATAGAGAAACAAAAATAGAAAGGGGCTTCTCTGGTGGTTCAGCAGTAAAGAGTCTGCCTGCAATGCAGGAAGTATGTGTTCGATCCCTAGGTCAGGAATATCCCCTAGAGAAGGAAATGGCAACCCCCTTCAGTATTCCTGCCTGGAAAATCCCATGGACAGAGGAGCCTGGAGGGCTATAGTTCATGAGGTCACAAAAGAGTCAGACACAACTGATCAACTGAGCAACAACAAAAAATAGAAAACCAAAAGTGAACTTGTGTTTTTGCATCTGGTTGACTGAGGGGATGAATAACCAAGGAGCAGCTGACTCTTCGGCCCAGTATTAATGACTAAGAAAAGAGTTTCAAGGATCGAGGAGAATCCTTTGAATTTCATAATTTGGAAGTGGTTGTCAATCCTTTTCAACTGATTCCAATCAAGAAATGGATACAGGGAGTAAAGGAAAAAGTGAGTGATGGGAATGTAGAAGCAGTGGGTTTGGAGCCTTCATTTGGGAGGTTGAGTGTCAAGCAAGCACTTTCAGGAGTCCGATAACTGGCTCTAGGATGAGATGAAGGAAAACCAAAAGGATAAAGGCTAAGAAAGAAGGAAGCAGGGGAGCAGATCAGGACAAAGAATGGTGAGGGCTTAAGTTTATGGAGGTAAGGAAGTGGTGTGTGTGTGTGTGTGCGGGTGTGTGTGTGTGTGTGTGTGTGTGTGTGTGTGTGTGTGAGCGCACGCGGGTGTGTGTGAGCGCATGTGTGTGCTAGTCACTCAGTTGTATTTGACTCTTTGAGACCCTATGGATTGTAGCCTGAACCAGGCTCCTCTGTCCATGGAATTCTCCAGACAAGAATACTAGTGGGTAGCCATTCCCTTCTTCAGGGGATCTTCCCAACCCAGGGATTGAACTGGATCCCCTGCACTGCAGGAGTTTGAGCAACCAGGGAAGCCTCAAGGAAGCAATATAAGCAGCAAAAAGATAATGAATTAATTTTACAAAAAATGGGGAGAAACCTTTCACTCAAACTTCACATTTGTGGAGCAGCCACGTTAGGAGATAGTTATTCCCAGTGAAAAGCATTCTTCCATCCTCCAGTGGGTTTCCTACTGGGCTCTTATACGTGGCAGGGACTCCTCAGTGAAACAGGCCCTACCTCCTGCAGGCTGTAGTTCAGAAATACACGGTGCCACAGGCAGTCAGAGGGAAAAGCTGCCTGAGAGGTCACCTGCCTTAGGGGTCTGCAAACTGATCTCTGTCAGTTCCTGGGCTCTGCGGAGGGAGTGGTGGTAATGGGACCTTGAAACAAGAGTGCCGGCCTCCACCCTGGCTCTGCCCTCCAGGTTCTTCCTGAGCAGTTTTGATTTCACCTGTTTTACACATTGAGAAGGGTTTTCAGATTTTCTTTGAATGAACATTCCTCTGCTTCATTTGAAACAGATCCTGACCTAATATTATCCCCTAGAAAGTTCAAGGAACAAGTGAAATATCAAGGTGTCACTCAGAAGCACCACTGAACTTAAAAATTCTAGACCAGAGCTAGTCCCCTTTTTATTATAGTATGTTCTTAACTTTGCTTTAAACAAGTTTTAAATGATGTGTCAGAGTTAAAGACCCTTCTTTCCGCCCTCCCCAGAAGTGACCAATAATATCCTGAAGTTAGAGAGTGTTCTTTTCTTCCATGACTGTATTCTTACACTTCATATACAGGTATCCATAGCAATGATTACTATTATTTGTGTATCTTTAAGTTTTACAGAAATTTAGCTATAAATAGCCTTTTACATGGGATTCTTTGGTGGTTCAGTGGTAAAGAATCTGCCTGCAATGCAGGAAGTGCAGGCTGTATCCCTGGGTCAGGAAGATCCCTGGAGAAGGAAATGGGCATCCCACTCCAGTGTTCTTGCCTGGGAAATCCCATGGACAGGGGAGCCTGGTGGGCTACAGTTGGTGGGGTCACAAGAGTCAGACATGACTTAAAGTGACTAAACACACAACACCAACCTTATATATCCTGCTTTTTACATTTAGAATTTTTATTTACAACTTATCTACATTAATACAAGTGGATCTTGTACATTTACTTCAGTTACAGTATAGCCTTCTATAGGATGAATTTATCATGATTTTTTTTCCCTTCTCTAACAAGAGAATTAGGGCAATTAAGTTGTTTCCTATTTTTCACTATGACTAGAAATAATACAGTAGATATTCTTGCACTTAAGCTTTTGCATATAGTATGTGTGAGATTCTCTAGAAGTGGAAAATACTAAAGGTAGAATTGATGGATGCTGAATCTTCAACTTTACTAGACTGAAGTTGCTTTAAAGTGGTCGCACCAATTTACACTCTATAGAAGATTGTAGGTGCATTTTCCCACATTCTAACCAATGCTTAGTATTGACAAATTTCCAATTTTTACCAATCAGGGCTACTATAATATTGCTGTTTTCTTTGCATTTCCCATTACTAATGAAATAAGTATATTTTGTGTGTTTTTTTGGTCTTTTGTGACATCTCTAATGAATTTTTGGATCATATCTTTTACCCAGTATGACTTTTTCTTGCTTATTAATTCTTCACACAATATGGCTACTATTCAGTTTTGGTTATTTACATTTCAAACATATTATTCTATTCTCTTACCTCTTTAAAACTTTTAACATTTTTCTAACTTTGTCACTGGTGTCTTTTTCATGCAAAATTTTTTCATTTTAATGTAGTAAAATTTATTCTCTCTTTTACTTTGATTCAGCTTTCAGTAACTTCTTTAAAAAATCTTTCCTTATCCTGATGCCATAAATATATTTACTCCTAACGTTTTATAATTGGCTGTTTACCCTAAATTTTTAAAAGCCTGAGGAAAGGTTAGGGTTTGAATATAAATAAATTAAGTTACAAAGTTTTAGAGACCACCTGATTTAAGCCACATAGAAAAGAATGTAAAATAAATGTCAATATTTTTCCTTGTAATGATAATCATGAATTATTAATATCACTGAGAAACTGTGAGACTATCATACCACAAAACTATAATGACTTTTCAAGTAGTTGAAATTCCAGAAGTTAGAAATACACTACTGTGAAATTTATACATGCAAAAATGACAGATATAAACATTAGTTTCATTGGAGGTAGGTCATGTCTATGTGTGTGCGTGCATGCTAAGTCACTTCAGTCCTGTCCAACTCTGTGTGACCCAATGGACTGTAGCCCGCCAGGCTTCTCTGTTCATCGGATTTTCCAGGCAAGAATACTGGAGTGGGTTGCCAGGGGATCTTCCCAATCCAGGGATCGAACCCATACCTCTTATGGCAGGTGGATTCTTTACTACTAGTACCACCTGGGAAGCCCAGGTAATGTCTACAAACCCAGGCAAACTTAAGTGGAGAATTTAGAAAAAAACATTTATATAATTCTAAATATGTAGCTTGGCAGCATGGAGTTGTGGAAAGTACACTGAACTCAGAGTCAGAAGACCCTGTCCTAAGACCAGTTCTGCCACAGATCAATCATGACCAAGTCACATACGTTTTCAGAGTCTCAGTTTCTGAAACATGGGGGTGATACCTGTTCACGTCATGGAAAAATGATGAGACTAAACTGGAAATAACAACAGTCTTTGAAAAAGGAGTGCATATTTATTGTCATTTAAGCAGGGCTGAAGTTTAGGGTCTGTCTTCCTCACTAATAGACTGCTATTACCACCTGTCAATTAATCATAACAATAATTAATAATTATTTTTAAAAAAGCACCTTCATACATAGACTCTCCTATATAGTTACTAAGGTAACTATACCTTCCAGCTTAACCAGAACAGTCCCAGGTAGGAGCTGTTGTCCTAACTTAATTAATACTCATGCCCCTCATTCACACGCAAGAGTTCTAGCTTGAAAATCAAATGTTTGATTTTGGTTTTCTATTCCTAACTATTTCTATTTCTATTCTATATATGATTTTCTATTCCTAACTCTAGACACTCAGACTCCTGGCCTTTATTTCCGTATACATAGCTTGGATTGGCTGCTAGTCCCCTGTAGGCTGGCCCTTTGCTGTGTGCGTTGCCTACTTCCCATCACCCCCACTGATATCAGTGGTATTAACATGATGAGGGGACTTCCTGGCTTCATACCAGCAGGAGAAGAGAAAATAACAGGTGGATGTGAGAAGGGCTTTGTCCTTCATCTCACCAAGAGTATTCATTCCTCAATACCTGAGTGAGGATTGAAAAAGGAAAGATAAGCCTGTGCATCAAGAATGATTCCCTCTCCATCTGGAATTGATCTTCATCTTGGCCAATCTTAATATTATAAAGCAAAAGAAACTGTCTTCTGACCCTCATTGTATATAGGAATATCACAGTTCCACAGAGTTTCTTTTTGCCTTATAATTTTCTGAGTTTCCATTATCTTTTTCAGTCCTTAGCTTTGAACTATGCATGCAGCTTCCCCATCATAAGGCCTCAGCAGGGAGCAACTGGCTTGGGGAAGCTGGACAGGGAAGGGCTGAATCAGCAAGGACCAGTCAGAGCAGGCATGCTTGAGGGCATTTGGTGGAAGTAGAGGGGATGAGCTGAAATCAGCAGAAAATAGATGCCAAACAGCTTGATTTAAAATTAAAATGATTTGTTTTTCAAACAATGCATTCACCTTAAAAATAATGCATTAAAAAACAATACCAAACTTCCTT
Organism: Antilocapra americana; assembly: GCA_007570785.1. NCBI lineage: Eukaryota > Metazoa > Chordata > Mammalia > Artiodactyla > Antilocapridae > Antilocapra > Antilocapra americana. Next base: position 637,411 of record ML664156.1, read on the forward strand.
CAACATAACTACTTCAAACTTTGTCCCAAGTGGTAAATCCATGTTTGCCAAGGGCAGATGTTAAGGAAGCAGAGTAATATTTACAGGACTTCTAACAACCTTTTCGCATTAATTTTGTAAAGTGGGTATGACCCACCTCCATTTTATAAAGAAAAATACAAGAGGTTAACTTCTCCAAGGTCTCAGTGCTAGAAGTGGCAGAGATAGGATTCAGCCCAAGGTGTAATGGCAAAACTGCAATGGACTGAATATTTGTGTCTCCTCCAAATTCATACGTTGAGATCTAACCCCTAAGATGATGGCCTTAGGAGGAGGGGCCTTTGGGAGGTGATTAGGTCATGAGGATAGAACTCTCATACAGGGAATTAACGTCCTGATCAAAGAAAACTGAGAGGGCTCTCACTCCTTCCACCACGTAAGGACACAGCAGGAAGATAGCCATCTATGAATCAGGAAGTTAGCTCCCACCAGACTCCAAATATGCTGACGACTTGATCTTGAACTTTCCAGCTTCTAAAACTGTGAGAAATAAATGTTTGTTGTTTAAGTCACCCAGGATACGGTATTTTTGTTTTAGGTGACAAAAAGGACTAAGACAAAATCCTTATGCCCTTCTTTATCACCCTAGAAGCAGTTAGTTCAAGCTGAAGATAGGAATCTCTAACAGTGGGATTTTAAGACAAGCCTCATGTGAGAGAAAACTTTTTTGTGGGATGAAACATGAGGTGTGTGGACATTTCCAGTCCTTCTAAAAATGCACAGAGTAGGCATATATTCGGTGGTATGCTAGTAAATCATCTCTCTGGAGAGAGCAAAAAGCCCACCAGCCTGGATTCGCAGTAGTGGACCGTTTTGAAATACTCCCACCATGGCACTTTCCAAGCTGCCAATGTTTGATCAACTAGCTTGTAAGATTCTGGATAGTAAATGAATAATCAGCTCTCAGAGAACAGACAAGCCTGTTCTAGCGCTCCGCTGCGTTCTTTCACTTCAGCCGTGTGTTAAATCATCATTTGGGTACTCTTCTTGAGCACATGACATTCGTAAATATATATAGTTTCTCACATTATGGAAGGTATAGGAGATCAGAATCTATTACATATCCACCCCTCCCCAAAAAAACTTGCCTTTCAGACATAGAATTATTTGGAACTGATTATGTTGAGAAAGAGCAGACAAAGGAGATGCTCTGAAAACAGACTAGAAAGTACCCTTGTGTAAGGGGAAGGAGGAAAGTGAAAGAGCCGGCATAAGACTAAATATTAAAACTAAGATCATGGCATCTAGTTTTGCATGACAAAAAGAAGGGGAAATGGTGGAATAGTGACAGATTTCCTCTTCTTGGGCTCCAAAAGCACTACGGATGGTGACTGCAACCATGAAATCAGATGACTGCTTCTTGCAAGGAGGTGATCACAAACTTGGACAGTGTGTTGAAAAGCAGAGACATTACCCAGCTGACAAAAGTAGGTAGAGTCAAGGCTATGGTCTTCCCAGTGGTCACGTACGGTGGTGAGAGCTGGATTGTAAAGATGCAGAACGCCAAAGAATTGATGCCTTGGAACGGTGGTGCACAAGAAGACTCCTGAAAGTCCCTTGGACTGCAAGGAGACCAAACCAGTCAATCGTAAAGGAGATTAATCCTGAATATTCACTAGAAGGACTGATGCTGAAGCTGAAGCTCCAGGACCTTGGTCATCTAATGTAAACAGATGGGTCACTGGATGAAACTCTGATGCTGGAGAAGATAGAGGGCTGAAGGAGAAGAGGGTGTCAGAGGATGAGATGGCTGGACAGCATCACCAATACAGTGAACATGAACTTGGGCAAACTCTGGGAGATGGTGAGGGACAGGGAGGACTGGCATGCTGCAGTCCCCGGGGTTGCAAACAATCGGATACGACTGGGCAACTGGACAACAACAACAGCAAGGGAAATTTACAGAAAGGAAACCTCCATTTGTAAGGGTGTCTCCGTCTGGATCCAGGAAGAGAAAGATAAGTCTAAATCATATGAAATTGATCAATAAAAAAGGCACAGACTTAAATCTGCACAACAGTTTTACCCTTGTTCGCTAGACATTTCCAGGTCAGCGTCCTAAAACTTGCCTCCCCTATACACTTTTCTTCATCTTAGCTGAGGATGGTATTGAAGCCTGAATTCTAAGCCATCTCTTTGGATTACTCATTCTCTAGATTTCTCTCAGGCATATATGAAATAAACTTCTGTGTGTCTTTCTCTTGTTAATCTGTCTTTTGTTACAAGGGCCCTACGGCAAAAAGCTAGACAGGTAGAAAGAAAGATTTTCCTCCCCTATTAGGGTTACAATTTGTCAGCTACTGGGCTTTTCCTCCAATGAAGGCTTTGCCACTTCTGCTGCTCAGAATGTCAGTCCCTTCAGAGATTGGTAAGACTACAAAGAACTGCCTCACACAAAATCATGCCGTTTCCAGAGTGGCCCAGATCCAAAGATGAAATGATTTGGTGTTTTAGAGCCCAGGCGATCTCAGTCCAATGGCAGAGGACTCTGAAGAGCCATTCTAACTTCAGAACTTGCCAAGGAGTTAGACAAAATTGTCAGGCCTGCATCATAGCTTAACTTCTCCCCTGGCCCTCTCAGGTTTCCTGCCTTTTCCGTTAATAAGATATTGATCTCAGCTTACTTAACCATCCTGCTCACTAAACTCTACCTCTGAGTCCTCTAGGAACTCAATAGTCAGAACGAATGGTGTAGAGGAGAGTTCCCTGGTGGCCCAGTGATTAGGACCGCATTGCTACTGCAGGGGCACAGCTTTGGTCTCTGGACGGGGGACTAAGACCCTGTATGCCATGTGACACAAACAAACAACAACAACAGAAAAAGAAACTGAATTTGTAAGGCATCCTCACTCAATACACCTCCACCTGAGGCAGAACTCTGTAAATCAGACCATGTCCTGCTGCTGCTGCTAAGTCGCTTCAGTCGTGTCTGACTCTGTGCGACCCCACAGACGGCAGCCCACCAGGCTCGCCCGTCCCTGGGATTCTCCAGGCAAGAACACTGGAGTGGGTTGCCATGTCCTTCTCCAATGCATGAAAGTGAAAAGTGAAAGGGAAGTCGCTCAGTCGTGTCCGACTCTTAGCGACCCCATGGACTGCGGCCCACCAGGCTCCTCCATCCATGGGAGTTTCCAGGCAAGAGGACTGGAGTGGGCTGCCATGTCCTTCTCCGAGACCACGTCCAGTTAGCCTTATACAGTAAGTCACCTACATATAATTGAGTTCTGTTCTGAGAGCATGTTCCTAAGTACACAAAGTTAGTCTAGGTACCCAACTACCTGGAGCAGGAAATGGAAACCCACTCCAGTATTCTTGCCTGGAGAATCCCATGGACAGAGGAGCCTGGTGGGCTACAGTCCATGGGGTCGCCAAGAGTCAGACATGACTGAGCACACAGCCCATACATGCCCAACTACCACAGCCAGCTGTATAGGCCTGTACCTTCGTAGATTTATAATACTTTTCACCCAAATAATACATAAATAAACAAGCACAAAAAATAAAACATTTTTAATCTTACAGTACAGTGCCCTGAAAAGCACAGCAGTGCCAGATACATCACTGCTGTTTTTACGCTTGCTCATAGACATTCTGGGCTTGACATAAAGACACTGTACTGCTATACTCTCTACAGTACCATAAAGTATACAAAAGCACAATCTCTGGCAGAGAATGTACACACGTGACAATGTACACCAGACGTGAATTAACTTACATGATGGTACACACAAACACACATACACATCTTTGAAAGCTCACAACTTGAAGGTTCCTATGTAGGAGACTTGGTGTAACTAAAAATGGATCTGAGAGGAGCAGCTGGGAGACCCCTAACACAAGACAGGCTTACATAGCATCAGGAGACAAGCCAGTTAAATGCACAGCTTCTTTAAGGTCCTCACTCCTTCTGATTGTTCTCACCCCTCTGTGCCACTAATGTTTACCCTGCCTTCAGGCTGTGTAAGCTACTAACGAGGAGCTTCTTAATGACCTTACAGAAGAACCAGGAAAGCAGTTGGATGGAACCTTATATAATTACTCGCTGGAGACCAGCAATGATAAATGTGCAGGCTTGCCTAAGTCTAATATTTTAGAAGGAATAAAGCAAACAGGAAAGGAATTGAAAGAGCCATTTTAAGTTGTATGTACTCATACTATAAATCTTCATGAGAAATCTCTTTATCTCCCTCCCTTTTTCCCTCTTTCTCTGTTTATCTCTCCTGTGCCCAGCTCCTTGTCTCCCTGTCTCTCTATCCTTGATCAATTACTTGGAGATAAGGGCACCACCTAAAAGGAATGAAATTGGGTCATTTGTAGAGACATGGATGGAGCTAGAGTCTGTCATACAGAGTGCTGTAAGTCAGAAAGAGAAAAATGTCATATATTAACACATATATATGGACTCTAGACAAAAAATGGTACAGAGGAACCCATTTCCAGGGCAGCAATAGAGACACAGATGCAGAGAAGAGATGAGTGGACACGGAGGGTTGGGACTGGGGTATAAACTGGGAGACTGAAATTGACACATATAAAATATTGTGTGTAAAACAGATAGCTAGTGGGACCTTGCTGTAGAGCACAGGAAGCTCAGCTCAGGGCTCTGCAGTGATCTAGCGGGGTGATTTGGGGGAGGAGATAAGGGAGGCTCAAGAGGGAGGAGACTATATGCATACATATGGCTGATTCACTTCATTGTACAGCAGAAGCCAACACAACATTGATAGACAATTATACCGTAATAACAAATAAATAAACAACCACCAAAAAGAAAAAAAATAAAAGACTGCCAACAATTCAACCATCTGAGTAGCAAAAACCCATCACAGTGCCCTGGTACTTCATTCTGAGGAGAAATCTGTAATAGATGCTTGGGAATAAAACGGCCAACAGCAAAGACAGGACAGAGTGGCAGTGAAACGTAGCAACTGACAAGCAGAGAAGGATACTTCATTATATCATCCACTCACTTGCCAGGGTACACAGAGTATCAACCAGGTGCCAGGCACCCTGTTGTGAGCTGGGCATACAATGGACCATGGATAGAGCTGGTCCCTGCCCTTCTAGAGTCTAGTGATAAGACAGACATTAACCCAACATCATAGACGTAAATATTAATTTGCATCTGAGCTAAGATATAGTGGGAGAACATCAGCTGGAGCCTTAAGAAGATAAAAGCCGATACTGAAGTATAGTAATGAGGGGTCTCCTGGGGTGGGACTGAATGTTTCCACAAAGCCAAAAACCCCTAAAAGCATCCCTGCCTCAGGCCGAAAGCCCATGTGCCAATAAAAATTAGGGTTAGGGTTAGGGTGCTGCTAAGACTCAGAATACAGTGAGATTTCAGAAAAGAGCAAAATTTTTCAAGAAAATTATTTTCAAGAAAAATATCAAAAATAAAGTAAAAATAAAATTTTAATAAAATATGACCAGTTTATTGCTCTTTAAGTTGAGGTGTACATATGTTAGGAGGTGAACAAGATGATCCACTTAAGTGTGCAGAAAACTTTTTATATTTTTTCTCATTCTTTGAAAAATTCTAGTTTGATACTCTTTTCTCATGACAGCATTACCTGAGCTTCCTAGGCGTCACTAGTGGTAAAGAATCTGACTGCAATGCAGGAGACGGGGTTCAACCCCTGAGTTGGGAGGACTGCCTGGAGAAGGAAATGGCTACCCACTCTAGCATGCTTGCCTGGAGAATTTCAAGGACAGAAGAGCTTGGTGGGCTACAGACCATGGAGTCGTAAAGAGTCAGACATGACTGACTGACTAACACTTTCACTTTATAATATAGACAAGACATTATACATTAGCACTTGCATGCCATTTACATATGAATGGGCAAATATAAGATACACATAGTCAATAGTTTAACAATGCCCATATCAAAGTTTGGAAATCAGTGTTTTAAATTACTTGGCAACTACCTGATGCTCAATAATAACAAGTAATATTTACTGAAGATTTATTAATGCTAAAGCATGTTAGTTGGTTATATGAATTATTTCATTTAGTTCTCATAATGACCTTTTGAGGTTGGTACTAGTATTGCTTCATTTGACAAAACAAAGGTATCAAGGATTAAGTCAGATGCTGAAGATCACCCAGCAGGTAAAAGGTAGACCAGAGGTTTAAACCCAAGTATTTTGATTGCAGAATGGGGCTCTTACCATATTATGCTATCTCATACATGCCCGTTCCTATCATGTATGTGTTGATACTTAAAAGAATAATATTTGCAGGTTTTTTGGAAAGGTCACTTACAAGGAATATTTTGTTCTGAGATAATACACAATAAATATAAGACATTAGTAAATACAGAAAATACTATCAAATAACAAGTTTTAAGTCAGTTTTGAAAGATTGTCTCTCACGGAACATGCTTCACCATGATCTTGAACTGAGTAGGACAGGGAAGTAGACAGGATAGCTTTAGAGCCCCCAGTCACCCACAACCCCCTCAAATAGCTTTGAAAACCTAGCCTTTGAATGGGTAGCCATTTCCTTCTTCAGGGGATCCTCCTGACCCAGGGATTGAATCTGGTTTTATGCACTACAGGCAGATTCTTTATCATCTGAGCTACCAAGGAACTTTGGTATCTAAGTGGAGGGCTACTCAGCATCCCAAAATGCTAGTCCATTTGTGATCTGCCATGCTGGCTCCTGTAGTTCCTAAAAATTTGCCTGTGATGCCACTAAGTCCTTTCCGGAACTAGGCAAATGGATGACCTGAGATGGTCCAAAACCAGGCATTGGAAGGGAGGAAGGAGTGATTGGGAGATGGGTGGGCATATTAGTTGTTCCTCCCCATGGTGGTCAGGGATACTTTCTTGGGCTCGAAGTCCAGAACCTGAGAGGCTTTCCCTTTACTCCATAGCCACTCTCCTCTTATCAAGTTTTGGCACATTAGGAATCACACCAATGCCAGTGTTCATCCTACTCATACATTTTCACATGACTCCTTTCCTTTGCCAACCAAGAGTGAGTGTGAGAGACATCAGTACCATCTGTGCTCTGATCACATGACATCCAAGAGATCGTTGCTACCAGCAGCTTTTACAGTCTTTTGAATAGCTAGGGTTTTTTTGTTAAGAAATAAAATTAGACATCTGGTTGGAATTCAGTCCTGCCACAAATAAATGTCCCAGTAGTCAGCTTACTTAGAACACTGAGTGATGATGTGTGATGATCTGTGAAGAAGAATAAAGGAAGTCAGAAGGATTTTTGAGTGCCGCGTCCATACCACTGTGTGAAAAAGCCAAGCTGCATTCCAGGTGGCAAGGACTTAATCCAAACTCTGTCGAACAGAGCTGTCTAGGGTTATTCTTGGGCTTTCCTGGTGGCTCAGTGGTAAAAAACCCATCTGCTAATGCAGGAGACATGGGTTCAACTACTGGGTCAGGAAGGTCCCCTGGAGAAGGAAATGGCAACCCACGCTGGTATTCTTGCTTGGGAAACCCCATGGACAGAGGAGCCTGGTGGGCTATAGTCCATATGGGGTCACAAAAGAGTCAGACTCAACATAGCAACTAAACAACAACAAAGGTAATTACTAATCTCACATTTGGAGTGCTCCAAGTTACAACTAAACTGTCACAAAACAACTCCTTTATATCTGAACTGTGCATCCTGAAGGCAAGACTGTGAAAGTGACCTGGATGCTAGGTCAAGACTGCCAGCCTTTGGGGCGTGACGTTCCTGTTATTTCTGCCTTTTCTGTATTTTCACTGCCCATTCCAAGCTGACATCTCTCTTCTTCTCCTCCACCTTTCTCAATCACAATGAACAGAACTTTTCTAGAACTTCTATTATTAAAAAAAAAAAAAGATCTTGGATATTCATGAAAAATACAGCAAAGAACTGGCAAAGGGAAAAACTGACCTCAAGAAAATAAAGATATCTTCTATTATTTAGTTTTGTTCTCTTCCAGATCTCTGTGTGGCTTACTCCCAAATTCATTCAGATCTAGGCTCCAACTTCACCTTTTCAATAAGGGCTTCCCTACAAAGCATATCTAAATACACTTCTCTTGCCATCTTCTCATTTTTTTAACCTGGCTTCATAGCGCATGTCTTCTCCTGACGTTAGATTATAAATACTTATGCTGAGCTGTACCTTGTCTAGCTCCCCCTTAGGATCTAAGCTCCATGAGAGTGAGGGTTTTGTTTTGTTCACTACTGCATCTGCATCACTTAAAAGCGTACTTAGCATATGAATAGTGCCCAATAAATAGTTGTTGAATGACTAAATGAATACAGAAAATTTATGTTGTTCAAGGACTAAATTAAAACCAAATGGAACTAATCATCAGGGACATGCAAGTCAGAAGCACAAAGAAATAGGAGATATCATCTTATACTTGTTAAAATGCCTATCATAGAACAGACAAAAGGTAACAAGTGTTACCTTACTATGCCACAAGATGTGGAGTAGAAAAAGGAACACTTGTACATTGTTTATGGGCAGTATGGAGGTTTCTCAAAAAAATGAAAAATAGGACTACATTATGACCCGGCAACCCCACTTCTGAGAATATATCCCTCCAAATTGAAATTACAATCTTGTAGAGATAACTGCACTCCTATGTTCACTGTCTCATTATTTACTATAACCAAGACATGGAAATAACCTAAGTGTCCACTGATGGATAATTGGATTAATATACAATAGAATTATTTGGCCATGCAAAAGCAAGAAACTCTGCCATGTGCAACAACACGGATGGAACTTGAGAATATTATGCTAAGTGAAATAAGATAGAGAAAGGCAAAACTATATCATCTCACTTACTTGGAGTCTAAAAAGAACTATAGAAACAGAGAACAGATTGATTGTTGCCAGAGGTTAGAGAAGAGGGATGGAAAAATGGTTGAAGGTGGTCAAAGGATACAGACTCCCAGTAATAAATAAATTGTGAGGATATAATTAATGTACAGCATAGTGACTATGGTTAATAACATTGTATTGTATATTCAAAAGTTGCTAAGAACTTAAAAGTTCTCATGACCATAAATCTGTAACTATGTGAACTGATGAAGGTTAACTAAACTTATTGTGATAATCATTTTGCATTTGATACATACATACATATGCATGCATGCATGCATGCTAAGTCCCTCCACTCTTTGTGACCCTGTGACTGTAACCCACCAGGCTCCTCTGTCCATGGGATTTCCCAGGCAAGAATATTGGAGTGGGTTGCCATTTCCTCCTCCAGGGGATTGAACTCCTATCTCTTTTATCTCCTGCATTGGCAAAGGAGTTCTTTACCACTAGCGCCACCTAGGAAGCCCTATAGATATCTATGTAGCTATATAAAATCATTATGTTGTACAACTTAAACTAGCATAATCTTATATGTTAATTTATCTCAACAGAACTGGAAAGAGTTTAACAGAATACTGAGTCTTGAGACATTTCTGAAATCATGTATCAGGCCAAAATTCTACAAAGAAAGTTGAACAAAGGTGGAAGAAAATAGATAAAACAAATTAAAAGTGTTAGGTTTCTTTATTAACAATAGATCTTTTAAGGAAGGTTTATGATAAAAGTATCTAAGTGTATCCAAAGAGACTCATCCCATGCACTGCCAAGCTTGAGATTCCCTGAGACCATCTCATGTGTAAGAACGAAGACCGGTCATGATAGAGAAACATAAATCACGAATCCCTGATCTCTACAGAATGGAGAAATAATTGATAGCATTCTGTAAGTGTTTCTCCAAACCCCAAGTGCTGATTTATCGTGACACCTGCTTCTCTCCCTGTGGCTAGAACAGTTTTAGACATTCTCTTCCTGCCTTTTCTTTCTCCTCCCCCAAAGTGTCCCCACACTAAGTGTACACATTTATCTCATGGTCTAATGACTCTTTCTGATCAAGCTGTTCCTGTTAGCAGAAGAGTTTTGCCTTCTGGACGCTGCAGCCAGAATAATCAAGTAAAAAGAAAGACTGGAAAGAACAGAAATAGCTTACAAATAAATATGTAAGAATTAAGACTCTGAACCACAAATAGCCAAACCCATCTTCAGAAAAAGTGGGACAGTGAGAAAAAAGCAGACATTGATGTTTTAATACTGCACATACAAAGTTATTTTTTAAAGTCATATAATTACTGTTGCTATAAGGACTTCCTTAAAATATCTCAAAAATACACAGTACTATCAACACAATTGTACACAGTACTATCAACACAATTGATAATAGCTTCAGTGTGACCTATTTGCCTGACAATTCTCTTTATTGAAACAATAGGCAAGACAGACTGCTTAGTAGTTTAACTTGCCTTAAAATTACTTTCTTTACCAAATGATAGTGTCATTTGTCACACAGGAAGTGAAGGCTTGGCAAACTTTTCACTGGGGTTTCCTTTGACTTTTCACACTACAGTCAACTGATTTATAAATTGTAGGAAGTATAAATTTAACTGTGCTGACAACTTTTTGAAAATCTACTAGGTCTGCAAGACTTTTCTAGCCAAATGGTCTGCTGACCTTTCCAACTTAATGTAGAAAAACATAATGTGTTAAATCAATGAAAAATAAATAAATGAGATTGATTGACTCATTCATCATAGTTTTAAACTATATTTGTGATTTTTCACTATAAAACAGCTCCTTCCTTTAACTTCTAAGGTACCCACTTCTGTCCTGCCACTTTCCATGAACCCACAAGACACAGCAGCAGAATTAGCTCTTCATCCTTCTTCCTCGTGCCCAACGGATCTAAACTGTACAGTGTCTTCCTTCCTTGTTTCTCTTTTATCTGCCCCTCGGTTACCATTCGACCTTAAAGCTTAGCTGTCCCTCTGCTTTCACTCTCTACCTTGCACACAGCAGCCTAACCATTTCTTTGCTTTTGTCAACACTGCACTCTTCCACTGACTGCAAAAACAGTGGGCATTACTCAGCCTGGAATTTAAGAGATTCTGTAGCCAGACTCTGCCCTTATCCCCATGCTACGTTTCATTGATCTTCCATACTTCAACAGCTTAGAAATGACCTTCTTTCTTGGAATATTCTCTACCCCCTTTTCTACCCATGCTTGGAATGACCTCCAACCTCCAAACACTCTATGTATCACTACCAGAGTCAATCAGCTATCCTTCCTCAAAATCTTTCCTATCACCCTTTGTTGCTGTTCAGTTACTCAGTCAAGCCCGACCCTTTGTGACACCACGGACTGCAGCACACCATGCTTCCCTGTCCTTCACCATCTCCCGGAGCTTGCTCAAACTCATGTCCATTGAATTGGTGATGTCATCCAACCATCTCATCCTGTTTTTCCCTTCTCCTCCTGCCCTCAATCTTTCCCAGCATCAGGGTCTTTTCTAATGAGTCAGCTCTTCGCATCAGGTGGCCAAAGTATTGGAGCTTCAGCTTCAGCTTCAGCATCAGTCTTTCCAATGAATGTTCAAGGTTAATTTCCTTTAGGAATTGGTTGGATCTCCTTGCAGTCCAAAGGACTCTCAAGAGTCTTCTCAAACACCACAGTTCAAAAGCATCAATTCTTCGGTGCTTAGCCTATCATCCTAACAATAAATAATATCACCCCCTCTGAATGACTATGGTATTTGACCCACTCCTTTGATAGCTGCATATAAGTGTATATTTATTCACTTATTCATATGCTACATTTCACCCAGATTTACTAATAAACTCCTTGAGATCATTCCTATTTAGAATCAAAACTGATGGAAATCAGTTCATTTGTGTTGAAGGAATGAATGAAAGGATGAATGACATAGAAAGTTCTTTTTTCAAAAACACGTTTTAACTTCCTATTGATATTAAATTCAGAAAATGCTTAGTAGACATTTTTGTATCCCTAAATATTTTGTAACAAATTGATGTCTGTAAAGATATTATATAATAGAATATAGGCCCCACTCAGTTAAAATTACTAAAGGAAATAGTGGATCCACAGAACAATTTGACAAATAGTTCTGGAAATGTCAACTGAATAGATATAAATGAATATAATTCTAGTTTTAGTCTCTCAGAAGGTTGCTTTGAGATCATCAGCTGCTTGTAATATATTGAAAAATACTGTTCTCACACATCTTTAAGTGAAAATATTTTTTCTTCTCTACACTTTTATCTGTATTGAGCATGAACAAAAGAAGCTTGGCATATGGTAATTCTTAAAAATTTTATATGTTTACAATGTGGTATGAAAGCACAGTACACTGCTGCTTATATAGATGCCAACAGCGCTCTTATTTTCCAGTTTTATACCATATTATTGGAAGAAACCCAGGGAGCCATCAAGCCCAGTGCTGTTTCCAAGCACGTCAAGGCCTAACTATCCCAGAAATACATGTGCTTTTACTGGTATTCCAAGAGATGATTATATAGCACAGGAATTTATTCCAGCCTCTTCAACTTCTGAAGTCAGAAATTTCATCCAAACCCCTAAACTGCATTCTGAGAGTAAAACTCATTTCCTCATCCTGTAACTTTTAGAAACAAAGGCCAAGTACTCCCTTTAATCTATACCACAGAGAAAAAGGACACAGTGGAGCCACACCAATGGCTTCTGTGACACCCTGGTGCTAGACCTTTTTCTGCAGTTCTGTAAATCTTCCCTTTCCAGCACTGGTCCTCACCTCCCCCGACACATTTCCGTGTCAGGGTGTTCAGGCCTCAGCCCTTCTCGGACCACAAGGCCACTCTGGAGCCTGTCCAGTGGTGTGAAATTTGATGAACTACTCAGTACTCAGAGTAAAGTGCTATGGGCCTCAGTTCTGCCTCTGACCAGTAATATAATTACTGGGACCCTGGGCCCACCATGTAATTTCTCTGTATATGAATTTATATCTATATGAACACAACTAAGATTATATAATATCTTAATCTCCTCAGCCATCAAGTATCTAGGACATTCTTCTACCAACTCCAAGATGATATCTTCCAAATATTCCAGCTGTATACACTCCACCAAGCACTCAGATTCCTCCATTCATTCATTCATTCATAAACTATTTATTTAGCAGCAGTATGCACTGGGTTCTATACTAGGCTTTGGGGACCCATTGGTCAATTAAAAAAAACACGGATCCTGCTTTGTGAAGTATATGGTCTAGTGGACATCAAATAATGTAAGAATTGTAATTAATACGCAAGAAAATCCATATAAAATTTCAGAAGGTGCTAAAAGTACTTTAAAACAAAAGAGAGGGCAAAAGGGGGTGGGGGGGATATGAGAAAATCACAGGACAAGCCCTCTCTGAAGAGATGGCATTTCAAGATTCCAAGAATAGGAAGTAGTCTGACATCCAAAGAGCAAAGATAAGGCCATTTTAGACAACATATGTTCAGAACAACATGTGTAGAGGTCCTGAAGTGAGAAAAGTGCTTTGTGTAAAAAGGGGACTGTTAGATCCACAGCAGTGGAAGTGAGAAGCAGAAACATGGCATTTATTTCCTTGCTATATTCACCCAAATATAACATAGAACTTAAATGAGTGGTTCCAAAACTTGCCTGTGCATTAGACTCATCTGGTGATCTTCTAAAATTTCCAGTGCTCAGGCTACACCCCAAACCAGTAAAATCACCAACTCCAGGGATAGAATACAAGCATCAGAATTTTTTGAAGCTTCAAGTGATTCCAAAGTTTAGACAAATTTGAAAATCACTGAATAAAGCATTAACTCAATTTTAGTGCTCAAGTTCACTTACTCATCTATAACATGATGGAGTTCAGCATAATGAAGTCAGGTCTTTTTCTTGCTCTGAATTAGATGATCTCTCTCTAATTGCAAATCCACAGGTCATTTTCACCTACCCTCTTCCAAAAATCTTCCTTTCCCTTCCCACTATCCTGGGACCCTCACATTCTCCCAGCCAGGCCTGAAACCCTGGAATCTTACATTCTTCTCTTCACACTGTTCCTATAACTCAAGCAGGTTCTATTGACCCAAAGAATCCATGAGGCCCTCTTCCCTTCTCACCTCGTTAACCACTTCCTGCAGCCTCATCCTCCAATCCTGCCCAGATCTTTCTGAACTCAATCCTGCTGCCTATCCAAGCCATACCCACCTTTGAAAACCCTCTCAAGCACCACCTCCTCCAGGAAGCCTCCCTAACAAGCTCAGATATCTATGACAACTTATCTGTAAAGTTTTAAGAAACTCATTGTCTATATAATTTAGAACTGAAATCATATACTAACATATACAATATGTTGGTCTTATCTCCCCTAAAGATAGTAAATAAATGAGGAAAAGGCCATATAGTCCATTAATCCCCGGCATACATTACGCATTCAAATACTATCTAGTAGTAGCACTGGTAGCACTGGTCTTAAAGGTCATGCAGTGGCGACGGCATTGGTGGAGGTATTAGAAGTGGCAGTAGAAGCAGTCACAAGGCAGTGACAGCCATGCAACATACAAGGCCTGTGGCAGTCAGGCACTTTCTATACATCATCCCACTTAAACACTGAAACGACCTACAAAACAGTTCTAATCTACCCACCTTACAAGTAAGAAAGTTGGAGCTTAGGAAGTTCAAAGAACTTACTAAAGATAGATGACAGGTCTTTCCAGTCCTGAATTCTTTCCCCATTATTCCATGTTACCTCCATAACTCCATGTTAAACCTTTCAAAAACTGGACTCATTTTGGAATTCTTTTGTATCCAACATAGACTGAGCAATTGCTTGATTCATATGAATAATTGCATACAGTGGAGAATTCTCAGTAAGGAAGACAGACTATGGGCATTTCATTTTTACAGACTAAGTAGGGTCCCCAACATTAGCACATAAGCAACAAATGTGTGCTAAAATACACTCTGGCCATTTATTGAAAACATCCTTTCTACTTAAAGTTGTCTAATAAGGTAAGTGTACCAGTAGATGCTCCTTGTGCCACCAGCAAGGGACTTGGGGATTTATCCTGGGTACTGAGCTGTCCATGGCCAGCCTGGAAGGCCCAGAGGAACAAATGCTAATTGTGATTGAATATGTCACATGCTTTAGAAGTTAGTCTATAAAATACTTGAACCATTCAAAGTCAATTCAACATTTCATGTGAGAACTCAAAATCCAACCAACGGCAAAAACCAAGAAGGCTCCATAATTTTCTCCATCTCTTGCCTTAATTTTTTAAAAGCAAATACTGTAATTGGCTGTTGATAAAAATCAGTATGTCAGTAACACCATAGCAGAATTTCTGACCAGGTGCTCCCAGGCAGTCCTGTTAGAAAACAAATTGTTATAATGACAGAGATAATTATCAGCACCTTTGTGGGGGGTGGGACTCAAACCTGTTTGAAGAAATAGTGCTGCTTAGAAATGCACATAAAAACAGGTAAGAGAGTAAGAAGGGAGCTAAGTTATGTTCTGGTACTAAGGAAAGTAAAACAGATGAGAGTTTTTAAATCCTATGCTGCTAACAAGGTCACTTTAAAAAATTATTTATTTCAAGATAGATTATTTTCCAATATTCTCAAGAATAGAAAGAATCTCACGGAAAAGATCACTCAAGAAAGTCAAAGATCTAGAAGTTGCTCCTGTTTACTTCAGAAATATATTATTTAATGTTCTTTCTTGTGCTTTGCTTCACTTCCCTAAGCATGATTTAGGCTAGTGTTATAATCAGTTTGACTTTCCAGAGCCCTTACCAAGTGCTAGGAGGAAGTTAATCTAGAAATTTGCTAGCTGGGAGATAGTATGAAAAAAATACCAAAAATTGCTCTTCATGAATGAGGAAAAATGGCAGATCATGTATCTCCCCTCTTGCCCCAGATTTCTCAAAATGGAGGAGGAACAAAAAAAGTGTATTTTAAAAGAAAACTAAATCTGTATGGAATAAAAGTGATAAAATGCGCTTCTATAATTTCAAGAAAGTTCTCAGCTATGACACAAAAGGAGATAGAATAAGTCATGCAAGATCCTGATTCTTAGCATGCACTTATGTCGTTAAGCACAAATTCACTTATTATAAAGACTGATCCACACACAAGGCACCAAAAAGGTAACCTCATCTGTTTTCTAACCCAGAGTCCTGAGACCAAAAGAAATTTTCTCTTCCAATAACTGAAGCAGTTCACACATTTGCAATAATGAAACCATTTTTAGAAGGTGAATAACTTCACAATTTTTCTTTTTTCAATCTAAGAGTCTCTAACTAAACAGATGGAGTCAAGATCTCTTGAGAGGGACTATGTGTCAGTGCATTTATAAACAGCCAAGGGGCCAGTGTTTTATGTTGGCAGCTAAAAGTCAGCCATTCTAGATCAAGGTTTGTAAGTGCAAAGTTTTTCATTCTCCTTCATTTTCCCTTTGGCTTAAGGGAGATTCAAACTTAGGAGCCAGCTGTTAACATATACAACAACCACCATATATATATGCGATGAGACTTAAAACACATGTGTGACAACTTGAATCAAGTATCATTAAAGGTAGAGTCAGATGAATTATTATTACTATCTTTTTCCCTAATGTAACTGTGGTTTGCAAAACAGTTATCATAAAAAGCACTCTTTCTCAACTTCTAGAAGAAATATACAGACAACCAAGCTTACAATAAGAGCATATCAAGGCATTAACCACTCAAGACATTAATCACTTAGTAAATGAAATTGCCCCATGAGTATGGTGTTTAAGGGGGCATATGTATATGCGTCAATGCACTCTCTATGGTGGCTTATATATGACACAATTATTTACACTGGAAAACAAAAATATGTGACCCGGTAGAAAAGGTCCTTACCTTTTCAAGTATAGCATTGCCTTGGTGAGGATTGATGTTGTGTTGGCTTATTTCTCTCTTGTATTTATATTCATAAACTTGATCAGTGATATTAATCAGAAGAGTTGATGGGCTGAAGGCCAGTTTTCCACAATCATATACAGTTCCACTTTCAATATCAGTTGGTGCTGTAGCATATCGTAAAATTAATCCCATTACAAGGCCTAAAATAAAAAATAAATAACTGTACTGGAGGAATGTAATCTAAAATGTTTATTACTCCACGCTTTCAAATAAATGATTTGGAATTTATATAGGTGGCAGGAGAAAGGATCATTGTCTGGCTTAGAAAACTGTTTACCCTCCACTGGCACCAATTCAATAGATTTTTGTTGTTCAGCCACTAAGTTATGTCTGACTCTTTGTGAGTTGATAAGATTGTATTCTTACAATATTTGCAATGGGCACTTAGTACCTCTCCTTTTTTCTTTCCTAATGGACCCACAGATTTTGGAGAGAAGGGCTACCCACCTCTTTTTTCCATCCAGTTGCTTCAAGAAAACCTTGGCTCTGTGACAGATACTGAGTAATCCAGTCAGTCAGGAGATGGAATGCCCCTGGAGAAAGTTTCTGGTCCAGAGATCAGCACATATCTGAGAGAACCCCATCAGCCTAATAGGCAGCGCTTATGTACTATGGTTAGGGGACAAGTCTTATTCTTTCTCTCCCTCAGGATATTATCAAGGCAATATGTTTTTCCACATTTTGCTGGCAGGTATACAGTCACCTTGAGGGGATACAGTCCAAGGACACAGTCAGTACACTCAGGATGGTAGAGCTGAGATATAGACAGAACCTAGGTCCTGAATAACTTCACTGAGCCCTAATCAACCTATCCCGGAGCCTAATCTGAGTGTGTGTTCAGGCTCTCAGTCACGTCCAACACTTTGCGACCCCATGGACTGTAGCCCACCAGGCTCCTCTGTTCATGGGATTTCCCAGGCAAGAATACTAGAGTGGGTTGCCATTTCCTACTCCAGGGGATCTTTCCCACCCAGGGATTGAACCCGTGTCTCCTGCATTGGCTGGAGAATTCCTTACCATTGTGCCACTTGGGAAGCCCTACCCTAATTCTAGACTTCTTATTATGTGACATAGCGCATTTTCTAATTTTTTCAAACAATTTAAAATCAAGTTTATTCTTACCTGCAGCCAAACACCATTCTAATGACACAATATTCCTTTAGCAAAGAGTTGGATTCAAGTGACAATCTTTGACTTATAAGTTTACAACTGTTAGGATGCTCACAGTAATCTGATAAATGTGAATTCTCTTCATATTATGGATTCATTAATAAATAGCAAAGAAACTTAAGAGGTGTACACATTCCTCAGTTTAAAATTAGAACTGATGTATTTGTTTTAGGGTAAATCCACAGTTTATTCTTTAAAAAAATCAAATGCTGGGGGTGGTGCCATTCTTCTGTGAATCAAGTCATCTAATTGCCTTTCATTTATTTAATAACACATTAAATAAATGAATGTGCATATATGGGTGCATATTTTGTGCCAGACATTTATGGATTTAAAATAAAAATACAGTTCCCAGTCCTACAGGAGCTGAAGTTTGTGAAATGAAGATCCACAAGCAAACAATTATAATACAACATGACATGTGCTATGACCGCTGGTAAGGATTCTGTGCTATATGAGTATAGAGAGGAGACACTCCAAAGCCCTTTGAATGATGTAAAGCTTTAGATGAATCTTAAAAGGTCACATAAGATTTGTCCAGATGAGCTGAAGCAGGGAATGAGTTGGGATCCAGGCTGCACATGTGAGTAGCAGCACGTGAGTAACAGCAGAGACAACTAAATGTTCCCTCGGGTTTTGATTCACCAGTGCGTAGAATAGTTGTCAGGAAGTGGCTGTTCACTCAGAGACTGTGCTTCTGGCTGTCTTGAGTTTGAATGCGTTCTCACCGATGGATTATGAGCAAAAGTGATGTGTGCCACAGTGTTGAAGAAGTAGGTGAGCTTTCTCTCTTCTCTTTTGCTATCTATCAAATGGATGTGGAGGGAAAACACAGTACTATAGGTAGACAGAGTCACGACACTGAAGAAGCCTGAGTCCCTAAGACACCAGGTGGGGGAAAGCCATCCACGAACCAGGAAAATCTGCACTGGACCATTATGTGAATCAAAAGTGAACTTCTCTTGTGTACTCACTGAAATGTGAGTGCTTCTGTGTTAGCAGTCACTAGGATAACCTAACAATACACCATATAAATACAAAGGAACTTAAGAAATCTGATGGATGTAGGAAATCAGCAGTGGAGTAAGAAGAGAATAAGTGGAAAGAGAGGGAGAGAGAGAAAAAAAGAGAAACTAGACCACAGGGCCAGGTTATAAAGAGGCTCCTCTGTCTTGCTAAGGAGTCCTTATTCTTAACCCAGTGGTAATATGAAACTATTGTCAGATTTTAGGCAGGACAGTAAAACAGTCAGCTTTTCATGTGAGAGCCATCACTCTGGCAATAATGCAGAAAACTAGAGTGAGAGGTGAGAATGAAAGCAGATTTTTGTCAAGAATATTTTTATCTTACTTATTCCTGCTTCAATATTTGGTCCACTTCCCCACAATAGTGAGAAATATTTAATGCTAACTTTTGCTAGAAAGAAAAAAAATAAGTGATGGGTTTGTAACCACCATGAGCATTTGACCCATCATAGAGTAGTGGGCAGACTTCCATGTGCATCATCAAATGACTGTAACAAAACTAGTCAGGAAAGAGAAGGGAAGACACACCACACACGCTGCATGTGGTCCAGGATGCCTGCGTAAGAATATCGCTTTTCCAACACTCTAGTGAAATCTTAGGGAGAATTTATTCTGTAAATGTTACTTGGCAAGTACCATGAATGATACTATGACCTCTTAAGCTTTCTGCTTAGCGGAATATATAGAAGGGAAACAAGATACTATGTGCACCTGAATAGAAAGAAGCTATATTGTTGATAAGGTCTGAAGTTCCCAAAGGGTGAGTGGTTTTCTTTTTGCAATGTGCTTTTGGTGCAATAACAGGGAGTAAACATGAAGTGTCCATCCTTCTTTCCTAAGGAGGGAAAACAAGTATTTGTCATAATGCAAGTGCTCAGTACCTGTGTTTCTGTGGTTAAATTCACACAGTGAATCAAAACCTAAATGGCAGTGCCTGGCCCTCTGTGCCATCACTGCCTCCAGCCTTTAAGAAGAGGCACACTGGAGGAACTTCAGAAAGCAGCCAATGACTGATCACATCAGGGGCACTAAGCAGGCCTCTGAAGGGCCACCACGGCTCAAAGACTGTTACAGCCTGTCAAACCTTTTTTAAAACTGCACTGCAGCTTAAACCTTTCCTCCCCAGCCTCCTGTCCTTCCCTCCCTCCACAGGAGTTGGTTGGGACTGCACCAAGGCCTGACAGCTGGCCCAGCCTCCTCAGTCTCCCTCCCCATTTTTCCTCAAAGGAATTTCCCCTAATAAATCCTTTGCACAACTAATCTTTTTTCAGCATCTGCTTCTTGGAAGACACAAATTAACACACTAGACACAAAACCCTGGCCCTCCTTCTCCCCCACCCCAAGGGTTGAGAGGAGTCATCTTAGCCTAGGATAAGAACCAGTGGTGGGGCTGCAGCTTCACCATGAACTTGGTTAACAAACACATCCACCCATCTGTGTGCAGGAGCAGCAACTAGAAAATCCTTAATGTTGGAGGCCAGACTACCTGCTCACAGAGCTCCACAATGCTTGTGAGAGCCACTCACAACTTCAGCTGTATGCTGACACAAATGTGGAGTCTTGAGTGAATGCACTCCTGCCCAGTATTATAAGAGAGTAGGTGACAGATAAAGAAGGACTGCAAATAGGAAGAATAGGCTAATGAAAAGGGATCGTTTGTACACCCCCACAAAGATACAGGATAAAGAAAGCATCAGCCACTCGTATGCAGAAGAAGGAAAGAGGAGACTATCTACTATGACTTATAGATACAAACCAACCCTCTCTTTGGTAAGTCATGAAGCTGACCCTACCTGCCCAGGGAGAAAAGAAGGCAGCCTCTCCCAGCAAAGCAATATCACCAACACATGTGCACACAGCCCTGGTCCCAGGTTTATCCTCACAAGTATGACACTTTGCTGAGCTCTATCACCTGGCAGGCTGGTGGCATTACCTTCTTCAAGCAGAAACTCTAGTCCAAAATGTATCTCCTGGGTGATACTCAAGTCTGAGCTTCTGGGTGACTAGAGTGACAGTGGTGGGAACCTGTTCTCAAGTGAGCCCTGGCCTCACTCCAGCAGCATACAAACCACCAAGTCAGAGCTGGACAATAGTCCTCATCCCTAAAGTACTCACAGTCCTACAAAGAACATCCTAAGTCCCAGTGGGGAGACCTGGGCTCTGATGCTGCCAACGTTCCCTAACCTTTGAATACTTACAGGTTCAAAGTATTGAATTTGAACCACATCCCGTTGGGCCCAATTTTATATAAAGACATATATTATTCAGCATTGCTATGCAGACTTTGGCTTTGTCACCACCAGACAAGGAGACAGTTTAGGGCAGAAGCTGTGCTATTTCTCATCTTTTTTTTCCTCTTGAAATGCCAAACACTTTAGGCAGTTACAACTCAACTTTCTCCAAGTTCACACACTCCCTTGGATTCAAGAAGAAAAGGATCCTCTGAGTTTATGTAGTCGGTCAGGGACCAGCATTTTAAAATGTCACATGTGAGGAGCATCACACCAAATGTTGTTATCACAGCAGATGCCTGACATATAGAGGATATGCTGATGTTTGTGGGAGAAGAAAAGAGGGAAGGAGAAAAGAGAGCCTCACAAGCACTTAAAATCAGAAGCATTTAGAAATGTGAGCCTCATCTCTCTGAACTGACTCTTCACTCTTCACATTGAAAATATGAGAAAACCCCACTGCTTTCTTCCCTCCTTCTGCTTTCATGCTATAGTCATGACAGGCATTGCTCTAGGACTTGTAGGAGTTATATAAATGAACAAAATATGGCCCTGATCATACAATGTTAAAATATTTTAATCCTACCTTCTGCCCAGTCCTGTAATCCTAATTTCTGGTAAGAAGAAGGTACAACAGGTGTTTCCTAAGTGTCTTCTTATATTAAGCCTGCATTTCATAACCAGTTCCCCTGCATCTTACTGACAGTCATTCTACATGATGATGAAATGTGCTCATAAAGGGTGTTTTCTAAGAGAAATATGGATGGGGATTTACTTTGACATATAATGGTTATATTTATATATGATGAAATGGATTACAGAATGGTTCTGAAAACACCACATGTTGAAACCTCTTTGGCTATGTTCAGACCAATGGTTGTGTTCACACACTGCCACCCACGTAGCACACATAGCAGGCTCCCTTCAGATTCTTGTTCTGTAGGGGTGGTGCTTCTCTGAAGTCACACAAAGCAACAAGCCCAACTATATACAAGCATCTGATAATCAGATGACTACACAGGTATATTTAAATGCCACAAGATATTGGAGAGAATTTAGGAGCTTAAGGAAAATGCAGTTAATACATGAAGGCTAAAAATGAATCGAGTTTTCTTTCATTCCGTGCACTGAGTGGCTTCTAAGAATAATCTAGCTAAATGAAATATTGTCCCCTACAAAAAAAAGATGAATCCTTAAGGTGTATAATATGATATTTCAACTTGATAAGGGTATCAGATATTGTTGACTGACAACTCATACCTATCTCCCCTTTATCCCAATAAAACCCTGATTTGTTCAGCTAACCATTCCTCCCTACACGTGCTCAGGGTTCCATGGGTGTTTCCATTCAATATGTGTTCAGTTGCTCAGTTGAGTCCAACTCTTTGTGACTCTATGGGTTGTAGCCTGCCAGATTCTTTTGGCCATGGAATTTTCCTAGCAAGAATATTGGAGTGGGTTGCCGTGCTCTCCTCTGGGGGATCTTCCCAACCCAGGGATCGGACCTACGTCTCCTGCCCTGCAGGCAGATTCTTTACTGCTGAATCACTGTGGAAGCTGTGTTAATAGCTCAGTCATGTCTGACTCTGCAATCCTATGGACGATCCCCGCAGGCTCCTCTGTCCATGGGATTCTCCAGGCAAGAATACTGGAATGGGTAGCCATTTTCTTCTCTAGGGGATCTTCCTGACTCAAGGATTGAACCTGGAGATTGCCTGCATTGCAGCAGGATGCTTGTCCATCTGAGCCGCTGGTACTAGAAGGCATGTGAATCTATTCCAGTCAGTAAGATGTCAAGGGAAGCTTGCTAGGAGGCTTCCTAGAAAAGCTTTGTCATCCTAAGAGAGAGGCAGAAGAGAGATGAATTGTCTTCTTCCTCAGACTATTATTGGGCCTGGTTAAGACAGTAGAAACTGCCGGGTCCACCTCACCCTCAGTCTGACATCAAAGTCAGCACTAGGAATAGCAGAGTAAAGGAAAGAACCTGGGTCCTTGAAAACAGTAGCAGGCTGCTGACTCAACCAGCCCTGAAGATTACTTTTCTCTAGACTTCTAGCTATGTGAGATAATAAACGACCATACTTCTTAAGTGTGTTTGAGTCAGGATTTCTATGACTATACAGCCGAATACATGCTAACAGACATAATATTTTAAGTCAATATAAAAGTTCCCAGGAACCTTAACTCTGCCCCACGAAAGCGTTAAGGAAGGCCTTACAGAGAAGGTTCTTAAGGATGCATAGCGTTTGCCAGGTAGAGAAGAGGGTGTGGACTCTTTTAGGGAGAAGCCCATGGAAATCAATGAGCAGGGGAGCAGTTGGGGGTGGCCCACTAAGGCACCTGAGACCAAGGGCCCCAGCACAACTGAGAAACAGAGGTTGTTCAAAAAGGAGAGATGGTTGCCAAGAAGATCCTGAGGAAGAGCAGGGTAAGCCCCTTTGGGGGAGGCAGATTTGCTCTGTTTTGGAGCAGAGGAAAGAGCATTTGGAGACAATTATCCGAAGAGAGAAAAGAGAAATGAGATACAGTGGGCAACTGCAGAGAAAGTTAACATCAGAATTAGTGTGTATTTATGTGAAAAAGAATTTAGCAAAGGAATTTGAGTAGAGGAATTTCAAGATGACAGGAATAAAATAAAGCCCAAGGAAAAATGTTCTTTACAAATCTTAAGACTTTTTACAGAAGACTCTTTAAGGCAGGGAATGTAAGATGTTATTTCAGTCACTTAGATTAAAACAAATATGTATGAACTAGGGATCTAAATGTGGAGATGAAGAAGGAAAGGATGTGATCAACACTCTAAGGCAGTCAAATCAGTGGATACCGTTTAACCGTAAGATACTGTTCACAAATATTAGATATTACATGCCATCTCCACAATTTTTAACCGTTTATTTGGTATTTATCCATCTCTACCATCTTATCAGTCTTTGTCAGAACACTGATTTAGAGAAATGATGTGGGTTTGAGTTTCAAATGTTAAATGCATTCCCTAACATTTTCCTTTAGCAATTTAATTTTACACTAAGATTAGTCAGGGATAGGACCAAAAGTAAAAATACACAATGCCTTCTGTTATTTAGGGCTTTTGTTCTCTCTCTGCCCTCCCACCAACCTCCTAAATTCAAAATACTAAAAGAAAGTGTGGGTGTTGCTAAAAGGGACATAATTTATTGTTTTGTGCCAGTTCATTATCAACTTGTTTTGCTGAGGAAAAGCATCCCATAGGATTTCAGAACAGGTCTGTCTGTGGCATCTGCCACCAACAGTATCCCATGATATCCCAAGGTGGTAAAGTGGTCTCCATGAAGCTGTTCCACCTTGGGATGCCTCATTCATTTGAAGTTCTTTCTCCTCACAGGTTAGAGTCATATGGGAAATGACAGAGCCCCAACCATGAGATCTTCTACCGTGGTGGGCTGTCCAACGCATACTTCCATACTTGGTATATACCAGACACACACATGTACACACTCACACACACAACATACACAAACACACACATACAAACACACAACACATAACACACACATTTCCCAGCACTCTGGATTCCTAACATAGCACTATAGGAAACTTTTCTCTAGAAACTATCTCAGACAGCAGCTTATACAGAGCTAACATGCTTCCATGAAATCAGCTTAGCAATTTTACAGAAGAAATATGAAAATAGAGATATCAGACTAGATACATACTGACTAAAACAAAATAATTTCTTACTTTATAATGTTTACACAAAACAGTCTCTTTTTTTTCAGACCACAAGTAGAAATTTCACCAAGTATTATAGATAGTGAAAGAGAAAGGGACTCTCCAATACATGGAGATTGTCTCCCAAACTCCCCTTTTTGTCACAGTAGGGTAATGAAGTGAGAAAGAAAAAAATATAAAAGAAAAAAAAGAGACAAAATTAGGAGCTACATGTTCAATTTTATTGCCCTAGTGAAGTAGTTATACTTTGGTGCATCAGAAGCCTCTAGAAGATCTGTTGAAAAACTGCTTTGCTGGATTCTGCCCCCAATTTTTGACCTAATAAGTTTGGGCTGGGGCCCACATATAAGCATTTCTAATGAGTTTTCAGATAATGCTGATGCTGTTGGTCCTGAGACCCTCATGTGAGAAGCACTGTCCTGTAAGACAACAGTTTCTACCAGTATGACTGACATCGCAGTCATAGAGCTCTATCAATATCCAGGCCACCTCAGGTTCCTGCACATAGGTTTCATCAAGCTTGGAGAGTCCAGAGGTATAATCAATTTTATCTTCAGTCTCTTTCAAAAATTTAATTCAATTAACCTAACATGTTATGAAAGTCTCCTTTGCACACTCCACATAAATAAGGCATTTGCAAGACCTTCCTCCCCCATTCCGACAACCGCAGGCATCTAAACCAGAATGACTGCGGACGTGTGACACCACCCACCCTGGTGCTGGGGCAGGTGTTTCTCGGTCAGCCTTATCGCTCCCCCTGGGACACTGCAACCCAGCTACTTGGCATAATGCACTTCCACAGTGTTGCTCCCACTGTCTTTCCCCTGCTAGTGGTAAAGAATCCAACTCCCAAGGCAGGAGAAGTAAGAGACATGGGTTAAATCCCTGGGCCGATCCCCTGAAGGAGGGCGTGGCACCCCACTCCAGTATTCTTGCCTGGAGAATCCCACAGAGAGGGGAGCCTGGCGGGCTACAGTCCATAGGGTGACAAAGATTTGGACATGACTCAAGTGATTTATCACCCGTTTCCCATCCTGGGCTTTTTGCTATGGACAGTATACTGTTTCTGAGGCCTCAAGGTAAAAAAGAAAACTTAATACCTTCCTTCCTCTACTTCTCCCCACACTTGACTTCATAGAAGAGTTAAATATCAGCAGAAGACTTTGATGAATAGTCAACTATGGCCAGAATTTGGGAGCACTAGCTTCCAAAAATGGTGTTCTTACCAATTATTGTGGGAAACCTTGGCCATAGTTGTAAATTTTTTTGAGTTTCTGTTTCCTAACACACAAACTGAAGGTCCTCAGGCCTATTCTGCATGGATACGGTGGTGATTAGCAATGAGGGTTAGTATAAAGATAGATCTCTCATTCTCTGTCTTACTTCTATAAACTTTCTGAGGTACTATCACCTGGCACAGAGAAGACATTTAACTGAATAACAGCAACCCTCCTAGGACTAAATGTGTGATACAGGGAAAAGAACATGGGTTTTATGGTCTTGGCTTGAAGTTCAGCCTTGGTGGTTACCAGAAAGTCACAGCATGTCTCCGAATGTTGGTTTCAGCATCTGTTACTTAAAAAAATGAAAATACCTCTCCCTGTAACACACACACACACACACACACACACACACACACACACACACACACA
>ML664156.1:664027-763116 GCA_007570785.1 Antilocapra americana
ACACACACACACACACACACACACACACACACACACACACACACACAAATACACCCATGTTTGTGATAACCTGTGGCCTCATGGAGCCAAACTACCAAGGCTTGAGTCCCAGCTGTGGCATCTAGTAGATGTGTGACATTAGGCAAGTTACTTAATTTGGGGTGCCTCAGTTTCCCCATCTAAAAAATCGTGCTTATGAGGGTTACATGAGGTAATATATGTATAAGTACTTATGAGAGCATAGTTCACACTGTAAATGCCATTTGCAGTAGTTATTATTGTCATTTGTTGTATTGTTTTTTACTAAATGTTATTTTATAATCAGTCAGTTCAGTTCAGTTCAGTCACTCAGTTGTGTCTGACTCTTTGCGACCTTATGAATCGCAGCACTCCAGGCCTCCCTGTCCATCACCAACTCCAGGAGTTTACCCAAACTCATATCCATTGAGTCAGTGATGCCATCCAGCCATCTCATCCTCTGTCGTCCTCTTCTCCTTCTGCCCCCAATCCTTCCCAGCATCAGGGTCTTTTCCAATGAGTCAACTCTTCGCATGAGGTGGCCAAAGTATTGGAGTTTCAGTTTCAACATCAGTCCTTCCAACTAACACCCAGGCCTGATCTCCTTTAGGATGGCCTGGTTGGATCTCCCTGCAGTCTCAATAGGGACTCTCAAAAGTCTTCTCTAACACCACAGTTCAAAAGCATCAACAAACCCTAACAAATGTTTGCTCTTCATGTCCCCACTTGCCTAACCATATAATTTTAATTTAATTTAGACTACATATAATATCTCCATAAACAGTTTAAATCATAATCTTCTTGATGCACTCGCTCATTAGTCTTTGGAACTTAAGACAAGATCCTTTGAGGCAACACAGTCATTTGCTCTCAGGGCTTCCTCTGTAGCTCCCTGGTGATTCAGGAGTGCAGCACAATACATAGGAGGTTATTTTTTTTAAACCAACTTTTAGAAACCTACATAGAGCAATTTGCCTTTGACTTTTTCCACTTTTTTGAACTTTCTCTGGCTAACACTTCACAGCATGAAAAACCTTTCCCTGATCTCTGGCATCCTTAAAACCAACTTTTTTTTTTCTTTTTCCCAAAGAGGAAAGCAAGTTTACTTCCTTAGGCTCTTAACCCTAATTTCCTTTCCTGCAGACCCCCTTCAGATTAAACCAGAGCCACTCTGACTTTCATAGGACATGTATCCACAGACCCCCAAATCCATAGCCAGCCCTCACTGTTCTGACAGGATAACTTTCTCTCTTTAACTTTCTAACAGAAATTCTACAGGATTTATTGAGCACACAATACAAAATCAGAGAGGGATTGGAAGAACTAAGAACAGAAATATAACACTAAAATTCTGTCTGGGAGAAGGACCTGGATGTCACTATAGGCTGGTTCTGGGAAGAAAGGTGCTGGTTGGAGTTGGAGTAACTGAGATGCCTGGTGGCAAAAGTCAGCCTTGACCTGAATCTTGAAGGACTTTTGCAACTGGATGGAAGGCTAGTGATAATCTATTTCACTTCTTCCTCATTTTATAGATAGGAAAAATAAGGCTAGAAATTAAGTCACTTGCCCAAAGTAATGCATTTAGCTACTGAAAAAAAAAAAAAGAAAGAAAGAAGGAAAATCATAAGGATTTAAAAACTCAAATCTGCAAGAGAGCCACCAATGTTTTCTCCATAAAGCATTTCTTATTTGAATAAGGAATAAGCCTTAGACAGGGCTTCCAGGCAGGGAGGAGGGTATGAAGTGGCAGTCAACATCTCCTATGGGCCTAGAGCTCAAGGAGGCAGGGCTGGACCAGAGTAGAGTAAAATGGATCAGTAGGGGACAGCCACACCATGTCCACCAACCGAGTCTTATCCTGATGAACCTCCAAGCAGTGCCAGGATAAAATGAATGCCTTGTGATTTTTGAAGAATGGCAGTTTCAAAAATCTTAGTGATTGACTATGAACTTTATTTTCTTTAAATCTTGAAAAACAGGATGTTGAGTGAACTCAATGGGACCTATCAAACTGCTAAACATCTTTTTAGAGGAACACAGGTCAGTAGTTTAATATGTTGCTGCTGTTTAGTCACTCAGTCATGTCTGACTCTTTGCAACCCCATGGATTGTAGTCCGCCAGGCTCCTCTGTCCATGGGATTCTTCAGGCAAGAATACTGAGGTGGGCTTCCATTTCACTCTCCAGGGGATCTTCCCAACTCAGGGATGGGCCCTGTGTCTCTTGTTTCACAGGTGGGTTCTTTACCACTGAGCCACCTGAGAAGCCCAATAGTTTAATATACTTCAATGAATTCAAAATCTAAATTTTGTAGCTTAATTTTTCTGTTCAGCCCACTAAACAACGAACAAGATTACTATGTGCATTTAGAAACTGTTTCTTATACTGTAAGGCCATGAAATCAAAGGCAGAATTCTAAGAGGTTTAAACTATTTTGTTTCTAAGTTCAGATCCCACCCCTCAAATGCATGAAATTAGGAATGTTCTACAAAGAAAGAGAGCTGCCAGTGATGGATAATGGAATTGTTAATGCTATCAGAGAACAAGAAGCAATTCTTCTTTTATGAACAATGAGCAGGGGATACAGGGCACAAAGTGAGCAGTACTAAGTGCACCATCTGCTGCCAATCAATATTTGACCATTAATAGTCTTCTAAGCTTTTAGTCCAATTTAAACGAATATCATCATGGCTTATACTTTAAACCAGTTATGGATTTTAATCCTTCAATTTTGAAATAATGAGAATTATAGAATGCCATGAGACACAATTACCAACCACTGTTATCAGTGAAGCAAAAATATTGTTAAAATGTTACCATTAATTTTTAAAAGCATCCTAGGACCCTTGAGCAGTTAGAACTGGACTTGGAACAACAGACTGGTTCCAAATAGGAAAAGGAGCACGTCAAGGCTGTATATTGTCACTATGCTTATTTAACTTATATGCAGAGTACATCATGAGAAACACTGGGCTGGATGAAGCACAAGCTGGAATCAAGATTGCCAGGAGAAATATCAATAACCTCAGATTTGCAGATGACACCACCCTTATAAGTGAAGAAGAACTAAAGAGCCCTTCATGAAAGTGAAAGAAGAGAATGAAAAAGCTAGCTTAAAGTTCAACCTTCAGAAAACTAAGATCATGGCATCTGGTCCCATCACTTCATGGCAAATAGATGGGGAAACAGTGGAAACAGTGGCTGACTTTATTTTTCTTGGCTCCAAAATCATTTAAGATGATGATTGCAGCCATGAAATTAAAAGATGCTTACTCCTTGGAAGGAAAGTTATGACCAACCTGGACAGCGTATTAAAAAGCAGAAACATTAATCTGTCAGCAAATCCATCTAGTCAAGGCTATGGTTTTTCCAGTGGTCATGTATGGATGTGAAAGTTGGACTATAAAGAAATATGAACGCTGAAGAATTGATGATTTTGAACTGTGGCGTTGGAGAAGACTCTTGAGAGCCCCTTGGACTGAAGGGAGATCCAACCAGTCCATCCTTAAGGAAATCAGTCCTGAACATTCATTGGAAAGACTGATGCTGAAGTTGAAACTCCAACACTTTGGCCACCTGATGCAAATTGCTGACTCATTTCCTGATGCTCTGGAAGACTGAGGGCAGGAGGAGAAGGGGAAGACAGAGGATGAGATGGTTGGATACCACCACTGACTCAGTGGACTTGACTTTTAGCAAACTCAGGAGGTAGTGAACAATAAGCAAGCCTGGCATGCTGCAGTCCATGGAGTTACAAAGAGTCAGACACAACTGAGCAACTGAACAACAACAATATACAGATAAAATGAATCAACATGTATTGTGTTTTCTAAAAGATAACAGACATATCGGTGGAATGCCAGCAGAAAGGTAAAATGCTGGCTGGACTAAAGTATTACAGGAAATCCAGTACCTTAGAAAATATTTACAATTCTTGACACGGAGGAAAATGGCACATTTTACAGATAGTTGACGAGAGGAAGAACACTATTCAGTCCAGTAGGGCAACTACTTGTCAAATTCATTGATAAACATCAGATATAGACCAAGCAATCTTAGACGTTTCATTACAAGTATATCTATCTGAAAGATGGAGATAACTAAAGTACAGTTTACTCTCAAGTGTTCATCTACGACAAAAAAACCTTTAAAAGTTCAGTGTGGGGACTTCCCTGGTGGTCCAGTAGTAAAGAGTCTGCCTGCCAATGCAAGGAACACAGATTCGATCTCTGGTCCAGGCAGATCCCATATGCTGTGGGACAACTAACCCTGCATGCCACAGCTGCTGAAACTCATACACTCTACAGTCTGTGCTCTGCAACAAGAGAAGCCACCACAATGAGAAGCCCTTGTACTAGAGAGGCCCCTGCTTGCCCCAACTAGAGAAAGCCTGCATGCAACAAGAGCCCCAAGACCCAGAACAAACAAAAAAAAAAAGTTCAAAGTTGATTTCAGCCATAGTTTTGTTTCTTTCCTCCCACACTGATTATCACCATGCCTCTGACAGGACTCTAGCAAGAACCATGGTCTCCATCCTCTGACAATGAAGGGCGTATATGGTCTTACTCTGAAATTTCGTTCTTCTGGACTTCCTGGAAAATAGAATCTCTCTGACTAATGTTGAAAGCATAAACAATATGAGGATGTATCTGGATCTCACAGATACATCCTCTCTCTAGGACAATCATTGAAAGAATTTATGTTAAAGCATCTTCAGCATCTCTTAAAAGAGACAGAGGCCTATCAGCTCAGTTACATGAATACGTAACCAAGTCATAGGTTGGTTACAACTACAGGTGTATCAGCTAGTTTCATGACTTTCACATCTCTAAGTCTTCATTTCCTCATCTGTGAGATGAAGAGACTGAATTTACAATCTCTGACTTCTTCCCAATAGATGAATTTCAAATTCATTTGTAGCTACTGGGATTCATTCACTTGGTATCTCCTTTCCTCTTACCATTTAAAAAAGTTTATCAGAATGTCCCATATTGTTTCTCTGTTGTAGGTTCAAATGATTTTATTACATCATTGAGAGAAACTGCCTATGAATTATTTTACATATAACATTCATATCATCCCTGAAAAAGAACATTGATATATCACCAATGCTATCCATATGGACTATTTTCAGGGATTATCAGTGAAAGCTCTTTTGAGAAAGTAAAAGCACAAGGATGCTGTTATGAGGGGCTATTCAGTTTGGGGGAAGTTCACTTCTTTGAGATTTAGCTTCTTCCTCTGTATAATGAGGTGGTTAGAGAAAATAACCTCTAATATCTCCTTAAATTCCAACAATTATAATTCTATGTCAACAACAAAAAAATTAAGCAACACTAAAATAAAAGTCTTTTCATTGATTTATACAGTTCAAGATAACTCAAGGAGACTAAAATTTATAGTAATGGGATAGTTATACATATATGTGTATGTCTCTATAATTTTTATAATCCTTATACATTGTACTGTTTCAGAACTTGCTTTCAATAACTTTTGCATAATAAATTTATGAAAGAAGAAAAGAAATCAGACAGCTCAACTTAATCCCACACAAACCTTAAGCTTAAATTGCCTTAGGAATAGCAGTTAAGAGAAATGCTATCTCAGCTAATGTTCAATGTGCTAATTATCTTTTTTTATTAAATTACATCTGATTTGAAATATTCCAGTTTCAGGTGTACAGCAAAGTGATTTGTATATATACTCTTTTTTTCAATTCTTTTCCAGGATAGCATATTAAAAGATATTGAACATAGCTCCCTGTGCTACGCAGTAAATGTGCTAATATTTTATGACTTTGACTATAACTTAAAAGTACTTCATGGAGCTGTTTAAGTATTGAAGTTAACCTGGGAATTTTCATGTTCCAAAGTAAAAGTTACACTTATGCGTTGTGAGTACAAAGTATGTTGAATTTTAAGAGGTCACCAAAATTTAATCAAAATTTTTACAAAACAGTATCTCCATCATAGATAAACTTTAATTGGTAAATGTGTCATGTTCAATCAAATTCAGGGCTGTGAAGAAATCCTTCCCTCTAATAAAGGTTTGTTATTTTAAAACCTGTGTTGTTTTTCTAAACTATAAATTGCCCTATAATTTAATGCTAGGATTGCATTGTTTCTAACTTCTCAGATTACATCCACATCCTCATTGATTATTTATTAGACAAGTCAGGAGAAAGCCTGGTCCAGTGATGATGGAGGAGGGCAGTGACTGGCACCCAGGGCTTTACATCTGATGGTATCACTTTCTTTGACTGTTTCTCTTAAACCTGATTGTGAGTTTTTTCTCCTCAAATGAGAGTTTGCTGTGTGCTTAAGACCCTCGATGGAAAGAACTTAACTGTTCTCTGAATGGACCAACACATCAGTCTCCTGAAAAAAATTACTCTGCTTAGCTTAAAACTACTTAGCTCAAATATCTCACAGTTGGATCCAGTTAAGGCATAGGGTTTCTCATGGTCTCAAATCACGACTGTATATTGTTATTATCAGGACATCACATGGTTAGCATATAAAATGTGCACTGATCCTGTTCCCTGAAACTCAGGAGTGTAAAAAGCTTCAGAACTTCCAAAATAAGGGAAGTGAAATATAGAAGTATATTCTTTTATGAATTATAACAATACCTCAGCCATTTCCATTGTGTTCAAATTTCCTATCCATTATCAGGCAGAGATAAGAGTGACACAGAAAACTATTTCATAAACCAAATCAGTTTTAAAACTACCAGTGTCTTACACTTTAAAAGATGAGAATACAGACTGGATAATCTCTGTCACGTTTTAATAAACTTTCTGAAAGGAATGATATGGTAAATTGCACAGAAAGAGCAATACCTCAGGAGTTTAAAGGTTACATGTTTTTCCACACCTTGTCCATACCTCCAAAAAAGAAGATATTTAGCAAATAATACTAATAATTGTTAATTAGAAAGTATGAAATCAGGCTAAGAAATGAAGAGCACTGCATAAACAAACTCTTGGTATTATAAGAAAATAAAACACACTCATATAATTTAAATAAATTTGAACAAAATTGCTTCAATAGGAGGGCAGAAATACATACATTTCTGCAAGTTTCCTTCTTGAAACTCGGTGCTATAAGATTTTCTCAATACATGTTTAAGTGATGTTATTTCTAGAACTTTATAATGCTCATCAGCCCCTCCAGAGAGAGAAGGCTGCTTGCTCTTTGTGACTGCAGAGCCATCACTTCCCAATATCTATCATTACAAAAACAAACAACTAGCCCGGTTTGACTTTCCACATGACAATGGACCCGCATCTGTCAACAGACTCACATTATGTGCCTCGTGAGAACATGACTGTGGCATTTACTTTTGTGACAAGGTAAATTTCAGCAGCTCATCTGGAAAAAGATGAGCGTTCATTATGCTGCAGCACCTTTCATCCAGCTAATGACATTTCAATCAGCACATTTTCTCCAGTTTTGGTACTTTGCCATCTGAGCACGTCTCTAATTACGCCCAAGCAACAAGTTTCACATCAATACTACAATTTCTGCACTCACCGTACACCATCGCTCCCCCGGTTTCATGCAAGAAGCGAAATCGATGATTTTTAAATAGCCAGATTGTCAAAATGGTAAGGATGAGCAAAAAATTAAAGACAAGCAGCTCCACCGCTCCCTGATGTTGAAACTGATACTCATCCTTCTCTGACATGAACCTTTGCTTTCTCTCCATTCTTCAGTCGTCTCAGGATTCCTTAGATAAAAACCTAGACAAGGACTTTTTTTATCAAAATTTGCCTAAGACGGTCTGGCTGCCTGAGGATTTCAGGATAAACACTGCCACTTAAGTTGCTACTTCATGAGCATTCTGCCTTGGCTTAGTATTCAGATGGCTTCTAGTTACAACTTCCTGTTTCTCTCTTAAAGCAGCCCCGTCTCTTTTCAAACTCCAGAGAGTGGTTTCATCGTCCACTCTTACTGTCTTTAAATGATTCATTCCATGAAATTAACTTTCATATTGGACAAACCAGCTAGCAGTTGTTCCGAGATCTTGAATCATGATCTTATCATTTAGAACAAGTCTTCTTAAGCTGCATAACTGGTGAATTGTAGATTAATAATAAAACAGATCATCTTACATCAGCAACATTTTCTAAGTTCAAAAAGCCAATTCCTGAATCATAACCTCATTCATATGCAAGATTTTTCCTTTCCAACCAAAGCCTAGCAATGTTATGGGGACTGATTGGAAATGATTTTGCAAGGATTTTTCTGTTTTTTATTGAGAAGAAGAAAATAATTTTGTATATGACTCTCTCTCTCTCTCTCTCTCTCTCTCTGTTTGGGTTTATATAACTGGTAGTCACAAGAATAGTATTTAAACTCTGAATCAGTTGTTTTTCTTTTAACAAGAATAAATGAAAACATAAGACAAAAATAATTTTGTCCTCCTCTCTACAGCTGTGCTGTTTTTTTGTATTGAGTCAAAAAAAGAAAAGAAACATATGTTTGAGGAAAGAAATTGTGCAGCCATTCCCTGTAATGCCACATTAGTGGATTTCTCTTTATAAAATTCCTGATCCAGACATTTAGGTCTCACAGAATCAGCCACAGATCACAAACCTCTTCTGTCTTATGGCAAAATAATGTGGCTCACTGAAGAATAGCCTGTCACTAATACTGAAGTTTCTAGAATTCCAGGACACAGACAATGATGATTCTTCAGATCATTGTGCATTTGGCAGGTTAGTTCTGTTTGAATTAAAATTTTATGCTCCTTGAAAAAGTTCAAGACTCTAGGCTCTGCTGTTTTCTTAATAATTTTGATTTAAAAAAAATTGTGATACATTTGCCTTATTGGTTCTACGGTACAATTAAATACAGTTAAGTGAGATTTTTCATCATTCCATAAAATTATTATAACTCAGGGATTTAATAGTCATTTAACATCCCCTGACTCAACAGAATTAGTATTCAGTTTATACCTTGTAAGTGAGTCATTAAGTAGGATAAGTCCAAGCAGAGCTTCAGAATATCTTGTCACCAAAAGCCAAAGGTCAAACACAGGATATATGAAAGCTCACTGGTTCCTCTCCAACAGTTTTACTCACAGAGAAAGTCTATCAACGATTTAGTAGAAAATTCTGCCGTTTCAGCTTCTTTGCCTCCTGCATCTTTTGAAGCTGATTTCCTGAGTTTAACTCAGCAGGGGGTATTTATGTGGGCTGCAGATGTTTTACACTACCCTTTTTGGCAGACATATCTGTGATGACTAATATTCAAACTGTTTTGAAATCTGTCAGATAATGCTTGCAAGCATTTTACCAAGCTTTGCTGGCAGGTTCAACCTTTACAATTTTATAGACCCACAGAGTTAGCCTTGAGTTGTTAGATTTACAAGATAACCCAAATTCAAAACTTGACAATTTTGTAACTTTTTTTTTTCTTTTCTGTCATCATTTAATTGCTGTGGTTACTTTTAATAACGATGATTATTCCATCTGGGCAGAATAAACTTCTTTGGTTGTCTTATTACAACATCCAGTTTCACTCTCTTACTCAATGAAGCAACTCAGAGAGAGGATTAAAGGCTTATGGAATGTTTTGATTGGCTAACACAGTTTTAGAAAATCCTAAGCTTGATGTCAACATATGAAAAAAGGTGTGTTTCACGTAAAAGAAAGTCAAACACATAGTTTCTCTAGAAAAAACTGGTAGGATCTGTCACACTGGACCCTCCTTAGATGGCCACAATCTGGGCTGAGGGATGTGTGTTTGCCACAGTCCCATTCATCCTATTTCATTCATTGTTATGTTCCCTGCATGGCCCCCACAGTCACTTGAATATGTGGCCCCTGGTTTATTCCAGGAATGGAATGCATTCACTATTCCATTGTCTAATCCTGATACTATTGAACATTAGGAAAATTTCTTTTCATTAAACTGAAAAGTGGACTTAGGAATCTTTTCCAATTCTTCAATTCAGAAAAATATTTCAATTACTCCTACATTGTATTTTCCTCACAGAATATCATTTAATATTCTCCTGTGCCAAGGAAAATAAGAAAATGAAATAGGAGCACATATTAATTTGGTATCTACTATGAACCTGGCTTCCCTGGTGCCTCAGACTGAAAAGAATCTGCCTACAATGCGGGAGACCTGGATTTGAACCCTAGGTTGGGAAGATCTCCTGGAGAAGGGAACGGCCACCCACTCCAGTGTTCTTGCCTGAAGAATTCCATGGACAGAGGAGCTTGGCAGGCTACAGTCCATGGGGTCACAAAGAGTCCACATGGCTGAGCGGCTTTCATACACATATTCATGAACCAGAAAGAGCTTCCCAGGTAGTGCTAGTGG
Organism: Antilocapra americana; assembly: GCA_007570785.1. Lineage (NCBI taxonomy): Eukaryota > Metazoa > Chordata > Mammalia > Artiodactyla > Antilocapridae > Antilocapra > Antilocapra americana. The sequence continues at coordinate 674,382 of ML664156.1, forward strand.
TAAATGCAGGAGATGTAAGAGATGCAGGTTCAGTCCCTGGGGTGAGAAGATCCCCTGGAGGAGAGCCTGGCAACGCATTCCAGCATTCTTGCCTGGAGAATCCCATGGACAGAGGAGCCTGGCGGGCTACAGTCCCTAGGGTTGCAAAGAGTCAGACATGACTGAGCAACTTCTAATGCAGGCACACATGAACCAGGAAATATGCTGGGAAATTTAATTTAGTTTAATATAGTATTTATAAAAAAACTGTATGTGAAGCACTTAAGGCTCAGAGACGGTTGGTAAGATAGCCAAGTTGTCACAGCCTGTAGGAATAAAATTTACAGGTAGGGTTTAATGGTATTAAGATGGCATTTCACAGCTGTAATCCATAGCCGTGACTCAAGAGAGTGAGGAAAACTTGCTGCAAAATTCAAGGAAATCTTGCTTGAGACCAAAAAAAAAAAAAACCACAACACTAAACAAACAAACATTGATGTGTTAGATCTAAACATTTATGTTCAAATTTTTGTGCTTTTTTATTTTTCCTGTTATAACATGTATAAAAGAATTATATATTAGATAATATAAAATATTTTGTGTTGTTATTATGCATAGCCTCCTAGTTGATAATTGACTATATGATAAGCACTTTTCCTTCCTTTACATCTTGCTCTCCTGAATTAAAGGTCTAATAAAGTTTGGGAAAAAAAGATGGACTTTCAGCCACAGTGATCAGTGCATCTTAGTTTATCAGAAACTTTCCTGGTTTTAGTACTGGAAGTGCTGCATCCCACGAAACTCCTCAGACACAGGCAAACCAGGACAATAGGTCACCCTTATAGCTAAGATTCCCCAAATTTACAAATCCTGTACCGTCAGAAATGACTGTTCTTTATTAGATTCCTGAGGGGGAAAAATAAAAATCAGTTAAAAATTAAGGCACTATTTTATTAGCTGGTGACATAAATTTTATTAGCTGGTGACATAAACCTTAGTACTAGGTCTCTAATGAAGTTGGGATGGAACTCAAAACTTAAACATAAGGCTCAAAGAGGAATTGTTGATTGTCTCTTAATTCAGATCTTAATACCTGTTGGCCACTGAGTCAGAGGTTCTTGCTGCAAGATGCAACGTGCTGGTAAGAGGAAGAAAGTAAAGAGAAAAGCAGGATGGTCCAGTTTATACAGTGAATATGCCCTGCCTCAGCTTGTCCATCCAGTCCTGTGGAAGGAAAATCTTGAAGAGTTCTCCAAGCTGATAACCTTGTGGAGCAGAATAACCTCACCTATTAGTGAATCTGACCAGTTAGAACCCAGAGACTGTGTTCCACAATCTAGCCAATCACTTGAGGGTTCTTTTGCTTGGAGAGGACAATAGAGATTGTGGGCTCAGGGGATCAAGAAGGGAAGCTTTCCTAGTGTAAGAGCTTTCCTCTTCCCTGCTTCCTTGAGCCCTACTTGCCCATTCTTAGTGCCCTCTCAACCACTGGGCTTAACAGAAAATACTCAAGTCAACCCAGGCCCTGGTTTAGATGAAAATCCCATGTCCTCACTCTCTTGTCCTCTTCCCTGATACTTAACCCTCTCTGAGACCAGTGAGAGGGGAGTTTCACATCTTGCCCCCAAAGGTTATAACCTAAACTAGGACAGGACTGTAATTAAGTTGACTTGAAAGCCACACAATGCACCCAACCAAAGATTCACCCCCATTCTATTTTCAAACTTGCCATGAATCCATCTGTTAAAGTTATTCTGCATTGCTAAGTCACTTTAGTCATATCCAACTCTGTGCAACTCTATGGACTGTAGCTCTCCAGGCTCTTCTGTCCATGGCATTCTCCAGGGAAGAATACAGGAGTGGGTTGCCATTTCCTCCTCCAGAGGATGGATCTTCCTGACCCAGGGATCAAACCCACATCTTTTATGTCTCCTGCATTGGCAGGCAGGTTCTTTACCACTAGCACCACCTGGAAAGACTTAAAGTGATTAAATGAGGCACTATTAGACCGGGGTAACCCTATTGTCTTGGTTACCTATGCATGCAAACCAAACCTAAGCCAGAGTCAAAGAGCTCAAATCTGAGGAATTTAAGAACAACTAATCACAAATGGACAACAGAGATTTCCCAAACAAGGCAGCCATGTAATCTATAGTAAATCAAATAATGTCCTTGCTTGTTTCCCGTCTTTTCTATAAAAACTTCCCTCTAAGCTTCTGTTGGTGGAATGTTCCTAATCTCTGTCAGTTTGGTGCTGCCCAAGTTTAAATGGATACACAGATACACTCTTGAAAATTTTAACATGTCTTAGTTTATCTTTTACCACATCTTAGCTTTCCCTACTCCCCAGAAGCCAAATGTTAGCATAAGAATGCCCCTAATTTCAACAATATGAACCACTCCCATCAGTAGATTTCTGCAGAGAAATGAAGGCTCAAAAACTTCACAGAAAGTTAAATTCCATGATAAATGCTTGGACACTAGTAAGTCCCAAAGAAATTCATTAATACCTGGTTTTCCTTTTCAGACTCTGAAGAGTCCAAATCTATGGGGCTAAGAACCATGAACCTAGGACATCACTTCCAAGCGCATGTTCTTTCCACTGCTCTTCATTCTGGTGGCAAGGTGAAATAAAGAACACTGAAAACAAGGGAAAATGAGAGGACTTGTATAATTTTATGAAACAACTCATATATAGAAATGTGTGTATGAATGAAGATCTCTTCCTTCTTCTACCCTATCAGGTTCCAGCTATTTCTCTGGGGTACAGAACTTACTGCTTTCCCAGGTGAGGCCTTATCTCTGGGTTTTTCATCCTAGATGTGTGTGAGTATATAATAATGGGCCCAAACCAGTGATGACCAGAGAAGAAGGGAATCTCCTTGCATTTGCACTAGATGCACTTGTTGGCTTTGTGCCAGCAAATACACACTGGGTTCCACTTGCTAGTTAAGCATTGTTTTATCAGAGAGTCTCAAAGCTGTATAGAGCTGCAGGGAGGCAAGTCTTGCATTTTGCCTGTGACCCAGCCGCAGCATCTCTGTGTCATCAAAGGGCCATGGCCTCACAGCTAAAGCCTCAGAGGAGGGTCCCACCTGAATATCCCTAGATTTCTCATTCTGTCTCTCCTCTTCCTTTGTCCCTAGATGTCTATCCATGGGATATCATCCCCTTTTCTTTTGTAGAGAGAACCTTTTTTAAAAAATGATAAAGGTGGCATGCTAATTACATCTCAGTTTTTAAATTTTTTTTTTAAAGAAATGTTTCAGTCCATTGATCTCCACTTCTGTTCTTGAACATATTGATGGGTCATTTATATGGAAAAAAAAAAGCCAACAATCACCCATTGGCTTTTTATTTTGTTCGGTCTGTCAGCTCTCCACAAGGCAGGGTAAATGCAGGCCAGCCATAGGGGCTAAAACCTCCTCTACAACCCAGGATGGAGGCTTCAGAGTTGGGAAGAAGTATGAGCTCTGAAGCCAAGAATGGAGAGAACAAGATAGAGAATAGACACTCCAAGCTGCAGCTTGTTTTAATATAAACTTCCTGCAATCAAAGATCTGAAAAATTCATATCTTTGATCTCCTAAGCATCCACATGATAAATTCACAATCTTCTTAGGAAGTAACTTCTATTCTGTGTCTTAAAAATTAATAACTCTGACCTCATTAGCTAAAAGATAGTTTGCCCTGTCATTTCTTTATTAAATTATAAAAATTTTATATGAACTAACAAAAGAAGGCACCATGCCCCTCACCTTTCCCTATCTCTACATATTTCTCCAGTGAAAGGTACAGAGAAGACAGAGTTTCCAACAAGGTGATGTTGTGTGAGCTTGGAAATATTTTTCTGAAATGAAGTACATAAATGCCAAGCAGATTTTGACAGAAATGTCTTTTAGTCCCTCTCAAATCTATTTAAAAAACCAGTCTTTAAAACAGCCTTTGCTGGAGGACATCTCCATGTGGGTTCCCTAAAAAATGTAAAGCCTGAGACAAGGATTCAGGTACAGATGATTTAGTCAGGAGATGGCCCCAAAAAATCCCAACTGAGGAAGATTGCACAAAGACTCAGAAATACCATTTTTCAGAAATAAAATGTTAAGCCTAATCCATTCCCCATTTCATCCATATCTTCATAGGGTCTATGTACTTAGAAACTTTAATACCATAGCTTATGCTGCTGCTGCTGTTTAGTTGCTAAGTTGTGTCCAACTTTCCTCCAACTCCATGGAGTATAGCCTGCCAGACTCCTGTGCCCATGGAATTTTCCAAGCAAGAATGATGGAGTAGGTTGCCATTCCTTCTCCAAGGGAGCTTCCTGACCCAGGGATCAAAGCCACGTCTTCTGCATTGGCAAGTGCGTTCTTTACACTAAGCCACCTGGGAAATCCCAACTTCTGAGTATGGTCAAAGCATCCCATAAGCAGCACCTAAGTTAAATTTTATTTATGCTTAAAGCAACAAAATTACATGACAAATTCCATGACAAACAATACAGGTCCCTTAGACAAGAAGGCAAATCATGCCCAACAGCCGGCAGAATTAAAAGTCTCCTATCGCCTGTAGAGAGGAAACTCAGCTTGCTTTGAAATGTCATTTTATAGTGGATATGTCATATCTAAAGTTTAAACTTTAAACTAAAAGTTTAAAACTATTCTGGGACTCATTGAAGGCTATGTAATTTGGCATATGTTCATACTAAAATGCGCTTCACTGAAACTCTATCATGATCTTCCTCCAAATAAATTTTAAATGAACAATAGGTGGTTACATTTTCACTTTAATCCAGTTTAGCAGTTTTAAGAAATGTCATAGGACCATGTGATTTTATTTCTAAAAACAGCCTGCATTGCTGTGGAAAAAGAATAAAAATTCACAAAGAATGACAGAGCTTTCAATCGTAATTTTGCTGTTACATCATATGTAGATGCAAGAATGTTTGTTACCTGGGCTAAGTATGGATACATAAATAATAACAATTATATTATGCAGTAAGATCCAAATACCTAAATCATCCATTTTCATTTCTAAGCTCTAGCTGGATGTTTGTATTCTCCCCCCTCCCAAATTCATATTTTGAAACCTGTCCCCATTCTGATGATATTTGGAGGTGGGACCTTTGGGAGATGATTGGGTCATGGAGGCAGAACTCTCACAAATGGGAGAGTTCTTGTTTTGTAAGTGTGCTTACAAAAGAGAGCTTAGAGTGTTCCCTTGCCCACTCCATGTGTGAGGACCCAGCTAGAAGACAGCTGCCCACCATCTGTAAACCAGGAAGTGGGTCTTCACCAGACACCACATCTGCTGGCACCTTGATTGTGCAGTTCCCAACCTCCAGAACTGTGAAAAATAAATGCTGTGTAAGCCACCTAGTTTATGGTATTTTCGTGATAGCAGCCCAGATAACTAAGACGCTAGGTGGGAGAAAGAACTGTTCCTCAAAACATTATCAGGGATTATAGATCTCAATTAAAGCTTAACAGAGAACACTGTGTTATAGCAGCTCTTCCAGGTTGCCACATTCCTCAACAAAGTTACTTTAAAAAAGAAGAAGAAAAGGATAATTTTGAATATTTACTCACTCTTAGTATCCTGCTAAAAGAAGAATTTTTCTTCAGCACATTTGAACTTCAAAACTGAAGAACTATAAACTATTTGTTTTGAAATGTTAAATGAAGAGTCTTTTTTTAAAAGCAAAAAAGTCCTTCTAACTCTACTTTGAACTTCTGTAAACCTTGTCTGTTAAGGCACTATAATTAATAAATATTGAATTTGGAAAAAGCAGAGTCAATTGCTTGTCAGATTGAAACAGCACTGGATTCCACCAAAATCTACTATAATAGCTAGATTCATCTCCATGTGAAAAACGGAACTGTTCGGTTAGAGCTCCTCCCTGCCATCACCTTAGCTAAAAGAGAATATAGGCAAAACAAACAGCTGAACAACACAGTCACATACAAAACGTAAGATTTTTGGTGAACTATGTTTACACAAATAACTTAGACCTCAGGCCTCTCACCTCATCCCACATCTACAAAGAGGCTGAGGAGAGAACACTCAAAGACATATATGCTGATGTCAGACCTTTCCTGCAAAGCAGAATTCACAGCCATGTACTCAGCCTGTTTTAAGAAGGGAGGTTTCCTGCAGCAGCACAGCAGGAAAAAGAAAGAAAGAATCTTGGAGCTTCAATCACCCCTTAACCTCACTTTGACAGTATAAATCAGAGAAAGGAACAGTTCAAACTTCTCTGCTCCTGAGCCAAGGAAATTCCTCTAATAAGATGCGACCCAGCCAATGTGATGTCTGGATCACCCACTGAACATTCTTGTTCCAAGGGATCAAGAGTGAGGTAGAAGCTCCTTCATGGCACTTGCAAAAGTTCAGAAGCATAGGTGGACATTTCCTCCTGTATGAACCAGTGTGAGAATGTGGGGATAGGAACAGAATGTCCCCCACGAACCCTTCCCAGGTGTTTGTTGGTTTGTTCCCAGGTGCTTTGCTTCCAGACTTGCAGCCAATCAGAGCAGATCAACCCACTTCAGAATGGAAATCCGCATTTTGTCTGAGCGATGCTACTCCCATGTTCATGAGGATGATTCTTTTGCATCCTTCTGGGACAGTGTGTTGAGTGGTCTAACCATTGCCCCTGAAACCTAGAGGAAAGAGAAGAAGTCTTTAAATCTGCCTTAACTCCACCCAACACCAAAGGATAGAAGCTCATTCCTATTCTTTTTTTAGTAAGTTGTTTTGATCCACATTGTGCAAATCACAGCTCAAACATTTATACAAGCTCCACATGCCAGCATAAAACTACTCAAAAAACACACCATACGAACAACATTCAAACACCCCAAATTTGAATATTAATTATTTAATTGTTAAAGTAAGAGTGTACCGATATTCTAAATCAAATTCCCCTTCCCCTTGTAAACTAAATTCAACATATTTTCTGTCTCTTTCTGGTTTTAACGGATTTATCTAACTGTGCTGGGGCCAGCTTTCTTTTAGCAGCTGCAGTGTTTTGTGCCATCTTTGAATCACTAGAATAATTATAGCTTCTTCAGCAGCTACAAAGTCGAATTTACCCAATTGCAAATTAGTCATGCATTCTGCAGCGCCTGAGAGTCACTGCACCAAACTCACTGTAACAAACTTTACAAAATACAAGCAGGCAATTCCTGTGCCACTAGAGCCTTATCCCAAGCAAAATTATTTGTTCCCAGTTTTGTAAACTGTACAGTGGAGGTCTATATCTTTGTTATCTGCAGGAACACTACTGAGTTTTATCCTAAGGAAAGACAGGCACATGCAGAAAGTACAATTACCAATAAAATATTTTGTTTACAGGCTAACCAACATGAACATCAATCTGAGTGTGTGGTCAAGAAATCCTTTCCAGCAAATTTAAACCCACATGGGAGAAATGGCCCATTAATGGTCATACCGCATTTCCTGAAACAATGGGGAAATTCATTTGGAAATTCACTTCACCATTAGAAAGAAGCATTGAAAGTACTATCTCCTTATAGAAAAAGAATTTGATAAAATCAACACCCATGTATGATAAAAAAAAAAAAAACTTTTACCACAGTGGGTGTAGAGAGAATATATCTCAATAAAAGCCATTTATGACAAATCTACAGCCAATATAATATTCAATGGTGAAAAACTAAAAGCCTTCCCACTAAATTCTGGAACAAGCCAAGGATACCCACTCTTACCACTACTATTCAAATTCAAAGTCCTTGCCACAGCAATCAGACAAGATTAATAAGAAGTATTCAAATTGGAAGAGAAGAAGTAAAATTATATACAGATGGCATGATATTTTATATAGAAAACCCTAAAGAACTCACACAAAAACTATTAGAGCTAATAAATACATTCAGCAGGGTACCAGGATATAAGATTAATATATAGAAATCTGTTGCATTTCTTTACACTAACAATAAAATATCAAAATGAGTAAGTAAAAGACAATCCTGTTTAAAATTAAGTTAAAAAAATACCTAGGAATAAACTTAACCAAGGAGATGAAAGTCCTATATGATGAGAACTATAAACATGACAAAAGAAACCAAAGGTGACTCAAAGAAATGAAAAGATACCCTATGCTCTTGGATTGGAAGGATTAATATTAATATTGTTAAAATGGAAATTTTATCCAAAGCAATCTACAGATTTAAATGCAATCCCTATCAATCTACCCAATGACATTTTTCCTAGAACTAGAACAAATGACCCTAAAACTCATATGAATCTGTGGAAGACCCAGAATTGCCAAAGCAATCCTGAGGAAAAAACAAATCTGTAGACATAATCCTCCCTGATTTCAGACAATACTTCAAAGCCAAAGTCATCAAGACAGCATGGACAATGTTATAAAAACAGACATATAGATCAATGGAATAGAATAGAGAGCCCAGAAATAAACCTGCACACCTATGGTCAATTAATCTTCAACAAATGAGGCAAGAATATACAATGGAGGAAACACAGTCTCTTCAGCAAGTGGTATTGGGAAAGCTGGACAGCCTCATGTAAATCAATGTAGTCAGAACACGCCATCACATATACACAAAAATAAGCTCAAAATGGATTAAAAACTTATATAAGACATGACACCATAAAACTCCTAGAAGAAAACATAGAAAAAATGTTTTCTGACATATATCATAGCAATATTTTATTAGCTCAGTCTCCCAAGGCAAAAGAAATGAAAGTAAACATAAACAAATGAGACCTAATCAAACTTACAACGTTTTGCACAGCAAAGGAAACCATAAACCAACAAAAGAAGAGGACAACCTGGGAGAAAAAACTTGCAAACAATGTAATTTCACTTAATTTGGCTTAATTTCCAAAACACACAGCTCGATATCAGAAAACAAAACAAAACAAACAAACAAGCAACCCAATCAAAAACTGAGCAGAAGGCCCAAATAGTCATTTCTTTAAAGAAGACATATAGATGGCCAACAGACACATTAAAAAAGATGCTCAAAATTGCCAATTATTAAAGAAATAGTAAATCAAAACTACAATGAAGTATCACCACATACCTGTCAGAATGGCCATCTTCAAAAAAGTCTACAAATAATAAATGTTGGCGAGGATGAACAGAAAAGGGAACCCTCCTACACTGTTGGAGGGAATGTAAGTGGTACAGCTATTATGGAAAATGGTATCGAGGGCCCTTTGAAAAACTAAAGCTAGAGTTTCCATATGACCCAGCAATACCACTCCTAGGTATATATCCAGAAAAGATAAAAACTCTAATTCAAAAAGATACATGCAATCCAATGTTCATAACAGAACTGTTCACAGCCCCCAAGACATGGAATCAACCTGAGTGTCCATCAAAAGAAGAATGAACAAAGAAAATGTGATATATATAAAATACATGTGCACATGTGTGCTCAGTTGTGTACAACACTTTGTGACCCCATGGACTGTAACCCGCTGGGTTCCTCTGTTCATGGAATTTTCCAAGCAGGTATTCTGGAGTGACTTGCCATTTTCTACTCCAGAGAATCTTCCCAGCCCAGGGAACAAACCTGCATCTCCCTCACTGACAGGTGAACTCTTTACCACTGGGCCACCTGTGATATATCTATATCTATCTAAATCTATACACAAGAAGGCTTGGCATGCTCCAGTCCATGCAGTCTCAAAGAGTCAGACACAAGTGAGCAACTGAACACAATATATGTAATGGAATATGTGCTGCCCATAAAAAGAATGACATATTGTCATTTGCAGCAACGTAAATGAACCTACAGATTATCATACTAAGTAAGTCAGATATCACTTGTATGTGGAATCTAAAAAAATAATACAAATTAACTTATTTACAAAACAGAAACAGACTCACAGATGTAGAAAACAACCATGTGGTTCGGTTCAGTTCAGTTCCGTCGCTCAGTCCTGTCCGACTCTTTGTGACCCCATGAACCGCAGCTCGCCAGGCCTCCCTGTCCATCACCCAAACCTATGTCCATTGAGTTGGTGATGCCATCCAACCATCTCATCCTCTGTCATCCCCTTGTCCTGCCTTCAATCTTTCCCAGCATCAAGGTCTTTTCCAATGAGTCAGCTCCTGGCATCAGGTGGCCAAAGTATTGGAGCTTCAGCTTCAACATCAGTCCTTCCAATGAACACCCAGGACTGATCTCCTTTAGGATGGACTGGTTAGATCTCGTCACAATCCAAGGGACTCTCAAGAGTCTTCTCCAACACCACAGTTCAAAAGCATCAATTCTTCGGTGCTCAGCTTTCTTTATAGTCCAACTCTCACATCTATACATGACCACTGGAAAAACCAGAGCCTTGACTAGACGGACCTTTGTTGGCAAAGCAATGTCTCTGCTTTTTAATATGCTATCTAGGTTGGTCATAACTTTTCTTCCAAGGAGTAAACGTCTTTTAATTTCATGGCTGCAATCACCATTTGCAGTGATTTTGCTAAAAGGGAAAGAATAGCGAGGGATAAATTGAGAATTTGGCAATAACAGATATACACTACTATATATAAATATTAATGGGTAATCAATAATTATTTCTTTTATAGAATAGGGAACTAATATCTGGGAATAACCTATAATGTAAATGCATTTAAAATATATATATACATATGTATGTGTGTATATATATATATACGAAGCATGTTGCTATACACCTGAAACTAACACAGTATTGTAAATCAACTATATTTGTATTAAAACATCTAAAAATGAAATGCTGTCTTCTTCTGTAACTTTGAAATGTGCAAGGGTGACACCTCTAGTCCACTCCTCTGCATTAACCTAGGGCTTCATTGGTCTGCTCTATATCTGTCCTATATGTTGAAACCCTCCTAATTATTTATTAATTAAATGATAAACATCTGGACCTTTAACATACTCTACCATAAAATCATGTAAAGAGATAGTTAGAATGACAACCATTTTATGACTGTTGGGGCTGTATGATGGGAATGATTTATTATTATATTTTTATGTGTAATTCAGTTTCTATGATAAAATTTTTAACTATCTTTTTATTTCCTTCTTGATTGCTGCTTTTGGAGTATCCAGTTCCTCTCAGAGCTTGAACTCTGCTTATTAGTCTTCATCCCCTTCTTAGTACACTCATGACCATTCTATATAATCTTAATGTCTTTCCTTTCTCTATTTCTCCATCCACAGTAGAAACTCAAGAGGGCTTTAGCCTATACTGGAAAAGATTTGGTGCTGGAATTCCTCTAATCTTCATCTAAGGAGCCACTTATTATAAATACAGTTCCCTTTTACCACCCTGATGAACTCATTTGAAGAATAATCCTCAAAATAAAAATAACAACAACAATAATAAAGAACAATCCCCAATAATCCCTGAGCTGTGGATAGTTCTAGGTGAGGATCACTGTGTTCTTTTTCGCATGCTTTCCACCAAAACCTTGCCTTTCCTTGGCTTTTGGACTTTTCAGACCCTGAACATCTCTTTTCCCACATCATTAGTAGTAGAGCTATTCCTCTACCTACCTCTTTTCTTACAGCAGTTTGATATCCCCTGTTGTTCCATTTCCTTTTCTTCCATGAATTCTGCAGGAAATCTTGAAATTGATTCTCCTGGCCATTGGCTCATAGTGAGGATGGTTTTCTCCTGAACTCTACTCCAGCTTAAAATGTGACATAGCTCTTTTGGAGAGATTCCAATTGTTCTTTGCCTGTTGTACTACCCTTCCGTTGTTGACACTATAGCTGGGATAAATCCACACCCATGAGAAGAATTTCTAACATATTCATTTCAGAGCTAATTTGCAACCCAGAGGTAGAGGTTGTGTATTTCCAGAATCCTATAATGGAGCCTCCTGAGTCAAAAGACTATTTGGCTTTTGATGTAATTTAAAATAAGGTAAAGAAGTCAGAAGTGGAGCTGATCCAGAGCTGTTACTAAGGCCTCATCCTAACAAACTGGAGGTCAGAATGAACACATTAGTGTCTGTGCCCCCAAGCACTCTAGGGAGAAAAAAGACAACATGAAAGTAGCAATCACACTTTCCACAAATGTCTAAAAAAGCCTCACAAGTGTAATCACATATTTTGAGGAGGCGCTTAATCAGAACCCTGCTTTTAAGCATCCCACATGCCTGATGTAGCAGCTAGGGCTGTATTATAAACCACTGTGAGCTGCCTGGCCAGCCCTCACCGCTGAGTCCTACATTGAGATATTTGCTCTCCCTAGCTTGTCTTTTATTGCCCACATTCCCATCTTATGTGTATACTTATTTCCCAGCCTATATTTTAAAGGCCTTTTAGATCTAAAATTCTATTCTGCTCCCCTTCAGAGAGTTGACTGATAAAGCAAACACTTACAGAACAGACAGTCAATTGTGCTAAAGGTTTAGCAGGGCTTCTGGTAAAGTATGTTGGAACGTGCAGCATAGACCTGAGTTATCTTAGATTTAAGATCTTCAGGTTCACACTGGGGCTGTGGCCAGGTTGCAGAAGGACTCTACATACACTTACCCAGTCAACTGCAAGATGCAGACTGATGCCTATGGACGAATGCTGCCCAGGCGGGCTTACTGCGTGGCTACAGAAGTGCAGGCAAGCCTGTTGGCACTTGAGGGTTCAGGGAGTCACAGAGACAATCCTCACACAGCAACATGGCCCAGTGAGTATCACACTCTGTCCATCTCAGATGGATGCAGGAGAGCAAGCTTCCTCACTGGGACTATTCTGAGAGGACAGAGTTATTGGTAAATGTGCCCTCTCTCTGGGCCAAGATGCAATCATGCGAAGAAGAGGGGAAATTTTTATTTGCAATTTTTTTTATTGAAGTATAGTTGATTTACAATGTTGTGTTAGTTTCAGGTATATTTCCTTCACAACTCTTAAGTTTGATGTTTTAAAATTGAGGAAACTACAGTGGTAAGGCCAGAACTTCAAACGAGTCATGTAATCAGAGAAACTCACAAAATTCAGAAGTTTCCTGAAAAAAATTCATAAAACTCTTTGATTTTTACTATTGATATAATAGCAAATTGATAAATTTGGTGTAATAATGTTTCTAATGTTTTTTAAACTCTAAGAATTCTATCCTTGGAAATACAAATTTGTGTTTTAATATCTCTGCAGTAACAGAATTTGCATCCAGTCGGAACACTGCTGCTGCTGCTTAGTCGCTTCAGCCGTATCCAACTCTGTGCGACCCCACAGACGGCAGCCCACCAGGCTCCTCTGTCCCTGGGATTCTCCAGGCAAGAATACTGGAGTGAGTTGCCATTTCCTTCTCCAGTAGGAACACGATTATTTGTCAAATATTGTGGTTCTCAAAGCAAGGTCTGGACCAGCAGCATCAGCGTGGCCTGGAAATGTGTTAGAAATGAAAACTCTTCCACTCCAGACTACTGCATACACAAGAAATGCTGATGGGGTAGAGCCCAGAAATCTCTGTTTAACTAGCCCTCCAGACGGTTCTGATGCTTGTTAAAATTTGAGAATGACTGGTCCAAGGGATAACTTGATAAATATATGGATAGAGCAATAAATGACTCATATCATAAAATAAAAGGAATAAATATACAAAGGAGCCAAAGCCTGATGTAAAAAACAATAAATAACTAGTATGCTGCATCACATGTAAATAAAACCACATATACCAAATACTCAAGATGCAACTTGGTCTTAGATAAAACAGATGCCAACGTTCTTCTTTAGGAAAGAGTTGTGTGTAGCCAGTGCTATTATTTTTCCCTTTTCTTAAACTTCAGAAAGATAGTAAACATCCTGCTCATTTTCACAGGCATTGCATCACTTTCATTCCCAAGGGTTCAACATCAGCATCTCCCTGTGGTGTCTCACCGTACCAGTTTCTCTTCCCCTTTATACACTCTGCCTCACCAAAAGGCATCATTATTGTGAAACAGCATAGGATGTGGTTCTGCCCACAATGTCACTAAGAGCTTTGACACAATAGATTTAAAGATTATTATTGATGCAGACATCTGGGATAACAAGTAGTGTGTTTGTTTTTATTCCTCTAACCTCCTTTTAGCCTACCTCTTCTGCTCTCAGGAAGCCCCTCCTGACACAGTGTCTCCTCCCTCCGTCCCTGTATTCAGCGCCAGCTCAACACTCCAGTCCAAGCTTCCTGGTGACATCTTCGTGATTCCGTGCTCGTCCCAGTCTCGTGCTTTCTTCTCTTTCTTCCCCACATTTTATCTCAGTTTCTCCTTTCTTTTCCTTTCTCTTTCCCTTCTTCTTGATGTTCTCTGACTCCTCTGTATTCTTCATGGGTTCCCTCTTTTTCCTTTATTGTCTCTTCTTCCTCGCCCTTCTTTCATCTCATTTCCCCTTTCAGTCCACTTACTCGGGAGAGACTGAGCTACACGGGAGGCAGACAGGAAACACCAGAGGTGCTCTTGGGACCTTGCAGACACTTGGGGAAGGGTCTTGTCCTGTGCTGAGTGCTCCTGGAAGTAACAAAACTTAGAAGCCAAGGTTGGCCTGACATTTATGGTAGGCATGCTTATTTTCTTGGAGTTTACCCAGTTTCATTCTACCAGTTTCAAGCACTTGTCTTCTCTGGCTGCATTTTCCTATCTCTCCCCCAATGCATTTACACTTCAGCCTAAACATATCTGTTATATGAAACAGGCAAGATACTTCTCTCCTCTATTCTAATTATTATGAGACTGCTGCAGATGAGGTTGTTTACAGGGACTTCCCTGGCAGTCCGGTGGGTAGGACTCTGCGCTTCCACAGCAAGATCTACAGTTAGGGAATTACGATCCCACATGCCTCACAGTGTGGCCAAAAAAATAATAATAATTAAAAAAATAAAACAACAACAAAAAATTTAAAACCTAATTTGTTTAAAAAAAAAAGAAGCAGTTAATATAAAATGTGCATATACAACAGCCTTTACAACACCAGGCACCAGGATTTAAACATCTTAACAAAATTCTCACTCTCCCGGGGTGTGTGCTATTCCCCCATAAATTCATAAACTTCAAAAGAATCCAGAGGGCTAATCATAGCACTACTATTTAGGCTTTATGGAAGCACATTTCTGGGAAGCCATCTGCTCCTTGTTGTGACCAAAAATAATCCCTTTATAATTTTTGGTAATTTTCTCCATTTACAGTGGATTTCTGCTCAGGAACATCCCTGTTTCTTGCTGAGCACCACCTTTTTGAGTCCTCAAATTCAACTGTGTCCTCTTCAATCCAGTGACCATTGTTGCTGTTGGAAAGAGCAGAGCTGGATCTAAGAGTCCTCTTTGTCATCTCTCAACAAGCTACCCTTTAGCATTTTACAAAATTTGTTTGACGTAGGTCCTGTAGCTTTGTAGTATGCATTTTAGGTGTCCCTGACTTAGTTGTGCTATTGTTTCCTGGTTTTTACAGACAACAGTAATAGCTAACATTACTATTACAACACTATGTCATACAATCCTCTTAACCACCCAGTGAAGTAGGACTATCATTATGCCTATTTACTGCTTGAGGAAATTAAACACGGAGGGAGCGGGAGTCACTTGCCTGAAGTCCCATGGTTAGGAAGTAGTAGAATTGGGACAGGAAATCCCTGTATCAGCCATCTCTAGATGTGACAATAAAGATCGTAATAATAAAGACTTAATTAAGGCCTTTTTGTATTTCTTTTTGAACTCTTTTTTCTTTTTCCTCTCTTTGATCTCATCTCATGTAAATCTCACTAAGTCAGAATTAGGATAAAAGGATTTGAAATGCATAAATTTGTTCTTGAAAATACCACCATTAATTAAAGACCAAGTATCCTTTCATCGAACAAAACATGATTAAAATTACCAGAACATTTTCTTGGGTTGAAGGTGGAGAGACATTCTCAGCAGCACAATCCTGAAAGAAGTTTTGTTCACTGATGATTTTTCTTCACTTGCTTTTAAAAGTTTGAATCCGCTTCCTATTTAGGCAGTTAGACATTTCTCCTTATTTTGCCCATTTAAATAGGGGCAAAATAGTGCCAAAGGAATCACCTTCTTACTGCTTATAACAAAGTTCATTCAGAAAATAATATAGTAATATGATCTAGTCTTATGCCATGATAGGCTGTTGCTTTCAGTGTGTACCTTAGTTTGGGCAGCTAAAACAGATTGTAGACTGGGTGATTCAGGAACAATAGAAATTTATTTCTCAGAGCTCTGGAGGCTGGAAAGCCTAAGGTCAAGGCACCAGCAAATTCAATATTTAAGGAGACCACTTTTTGTTTCAAAAACTGCCATTTTTCTGTATTCACATGATAAAAGAGACTAAAGAGTCCTCTTTGGTCTCTTTTTTAGGCTATTAATCCCATTTATGAAGGCTTCGCCATCTTGACCTAATCATCTCCCAAATGCTCCACATCACACTGGGGATTAGCCTCAATGTATGAGTTGGAGAGGGGAGGGGCATACATAACTATTACATGTATAGAGCAATGTGTAAATTGACTTTAAGTTCACTACTGGTGGAGGATGTTATTTCCTTGCCCTCTTCTAATGTTGTTCATAAAGACATTTATTCACAAGGATAAAGAGTATTAAGTATGTGTTTAACTGGACCTTAGCTTGAATATACATATACTTTGAAACTTTAAATGCTTTGGCCTTAGGGCTTCCTTGGGCTGTGTCATGTTCTGCATATCAAACTTATATGAGGAAGCCAATTACACACCAGACTATTAGATTCTTTGATTTTTAATTCTGAGTCTGCCACAGGCATGTGTGTCTCTGAGAGAGTCTTTGAAAAACCTTGCTTTCACTTTTACCCTTGTAAAATGAGATTTTGCAATCTGCTAGGGAAATTCTGAGGATTAAATATCAAATGATAGCAAAGCACTTTGAAAGTACTAAATGGAGTTATTAATATTTAAGAAAGAAGCAAGCCTTCATCTGAGTTGTTGAAAGAAATATGTGGCATATTTATTTCAATCATTTATCATTTCACTGAAACTTCCTTTACCTTGAGCTACTTGGAAAACATTTGATTCCCTTTAAAATAGGACTTTAAAATTAGTTCTCTTTTTATAGTTTTTCAAAGTACTCTCATACCAGTTGCCTTGCTAGATCCCACAAAATCCCCAAGAGATAAAAATAACAAATATATAGAAATGAGACTGCAAGGAATAGAATACCCTACAAATACTTGGTTAAACAAATAGAAATTTATTATTCTCACTTAAGGAAAAGCCCAGGGGTAAGAAATTCATGGCAAATGTAGAGACTCAATGGTGTTATCAATGGTCTTAACTCTTTCTATTTTTTCCCCCTCTATTGTCTTTGGTAAATTGGCTTGTCACCTCATGTGCACAAAATGGCTGCTATGACTCCAGATACTATATTTAGTTTTTTAAGTTAGGAGAGAAGGGAGGAAGAACCTCTGACCACTATATATATATATATATATATATATATATATATATATATATATATTTTAAAGGAAAACAAAAGCTTTTCTAGAAACTATTCCAGGGAGAGTTCCACTAGAATTGGATCATATGACTCCTGCTAGGGTGAGAGAAGAGAGAGCAGTAGTATATAACTTTCTACGCTCTGTGGAGGGTAAGGACAAGGAAGAAAAGAGCTGGGAACATTTGGGGAACCCAGTACTAGTGTTGATGAAAAAGTACAGGCATTAAAAAGTTAAGTTTTTCAAGGTGGTACAGCTGAGATTAAAACAGATCTGAATCACTCTGCTCAAGTGGAAAGATCTAACAATAACTTGTAAAATCAACTGAAATTCTTTTGGGGGGTGATCACACTGGGGACTATTCCAGGTACTTTCACCACATGACCCCCTTGTACTGCCATAACAGTGCTGCAGCAGAGAAGTGGCTTTCCCCATTGTGTACATGATAAACTGGTTTATTTTTTGAGGAATCATCTTTTATCAGCAATCCAGCTCCTCAGCCCACACCCTCCTTTTCCTGTTCACCTCCATTTTATAGAGAAGCTCAGTAAGGTCACGTGGAATAAGTGGGAAAAATTAGTCACTTGACAGACAGCCAAGGGAAGACAACCTCTGGGGCTCCCTGTCTGAATCAATCAGTTTGGTTGCAAGAAAAGGAGCTGAAAGGGTATAGTGTTAGAAATTGGTTGCTTATGCAAGTGTTGTAGGGGCTGGAAAAATCCCTCTCAAACAATATCATCTAACAGGCTAGCCAAAAGAGCTGTTACTTCTGATATGTTCAGAAATGTGTGGCTTTAGGAGATTATATTTGGGTTGTGCTGTGCTGTGCTTTGTCGCTTAGGCATGTCCGACTTTTTGCGACCCCATGGACTGCAGCCTGCCAGGCTCCTCTCTCCATGGAGATTCTCCAGGTGAGAACACTTGAGTGGGTTGCCATGCCCTCCTTCAGGGGATCTTCCTGACCCAGGAATCCAGCTGGGGTCTCCTCTATTGCTGGCAGATTCTGTACCAGCTGAGTATGTTCGTGCTGGTTGACCTCAAAACCCACTGCCGCCTACTGTGACCTGGAATCAGGGAACTGCAGCCACTGGCCTCCCCTCACAGCTGCCTCTCAGTACACACAGAGATAGTGAGGGACACTGGACTTCTCCAGAAAGACTCAAAACCCTCACAATCATATTTGCCAGTAGAAGGATTCAGAGCAACAGGAAGATGGCACCCATTTCATATCCACTTTAAAGGCTTTGCATAAATGCATCTGACTAAAGAGTCTAATCAGTACTCAGAACATCAGCTATACGGAAGTTTAGCAAAGTAGGTTTTAGTATGTCAGTATCTGTGAGACTCCAAACATATGGGGGCGGGGGGCTGGAACTGATGCTGAGGGGCAAACTACCATGTCTATAACACCCCTCCACTCCCAAATAGGGACAGACACAGGGACCAAAGGGCCATAGGAAGCAATTTCCCATTAGCAACTAAGTTCTGGCTGGGACTTGCTCATACTTTATTAATTTAACTTGTGTATAAGTTCTAATGACAAAGACAATGAAGGATAAATTCTACAGATATCGTATTTGATGTCTGGAATGTAAAAGCAAGAGTCATTATTTTTGTGGACTCATTTTTGTGCCAAACAGTAATATTAATGCTTAGCATATAATTTATTAAAACCCATCATAATGCTGTGTGGCAGGAATGTTGTTAGAGCCAATGTTCAGATGAGAAAGTTGAGGCACACAGATTACTTGCTAAATGTCATACAGACAACCAGGGTTGGAGCCACACTGAATGGAGCCATGTGGCCACAGAGCCCAGGTCTCTAAACAAATGTAATGTATTGCTGCTGCATAGAATTAGTTAACACATAGAGCCACACTGGATAAATTTGCCCTCTCAATCTCCCTTTACATTTACCACTAAAATCCTGAAGTCTCCCTGATTAGTTGATCCTGATGATTTTATAGAAGTGTCCAAGATGGTACCATTAGAAGAATTCCTGTTCGGCTAATCTTGTGTGCCACTCATTTCTATCATAAAATTAGACCTTCATATTGCTTGAGACTCTGGGACTTAAAAAAAAATTGCTTTCATACAGAAAGCAATTTATTATTTCCTTAAAAAATTGCCCAAAGTCAAAAGTGAGGGCTACTCATTTTGCAATTTTCTCTTCTCAGAAAATAACCCCATCTCTCCAGCAAACCCCTAGGCCAAATGTTACAGGACTTTCCGTATAGGCACATTTGATTAGTCCAAAGTTGTTTATAACATATTGAAACCTGTAACGAGGAAAAGAGGTTTAGTTCTTCTTGAAGGGCCAAGTTGGGAATTGGAGATTGGGAAAGTGTGCCATTAAACCAAATGACCTAAGAAAATAATATGCAGAAAAAGAGAAGTAGCAGTGACCAACAGATGGAAAGAAACTGATAGAGAGAGGGCAAATCATGGAAGTGACCAATCTGATTCTAGCTGTGCCCAACACCAAGCTGCACCATTCCTTTATTTCATGAAAGTGCTCCAGAGGTCTACTCAAAGCCTTCTAGCAACTTATCTTCTGTTCTAGTTATTCATTCATTGCTCTGTAACAGTAAACCATCCAAAATTTAGTAGTCTAAAACAATGTATCATCTATTTTGCTTGTAAGTCTGCAGTTTGGGCAGAGCTGGGAGGGGACAGCTCTACTCAGCACCAGTTGAAATGGCTTGAAGGCTGGGGGCTGGCTCTCTTAACCCCAAGTCTGGCAGTTGATACTGGCTGCCATCTGGACCTCAGTTGGGGCTGGGGTGGGAACACCTTCATAGAATTTTTCTAAAGGGCTGCTTGACTTGCTCACAACAGTGTAGCTGGATTCCAGGAGCAAACATCCCTAGAGAGGAAGAGTCTGGGGCAGCTATTTCATCTTTTAAGATCTCACCTTGAAGGTCAAATAGTCACTTCCATGTGATTCCAGGCCCACCCAGATTCAAGGGGAGTGTCAGCATCATATTATATGAAGAGCTTGTGAGATGTGATACATTGATGCAGTTACCTTTGAAAAATATAATCTGCCACATCCTCTGTAAAGGATATTGTGTTACTGTGATACAACAAATATATGTTTTGTCTTTGTATGTGGTTCTACATACAACTCCTACAAGCCTTAGACTCCCTGGAGCCATAGAGTGTCTCTTATATGCTAGTGAGATGACTGCTGACTGAGGGCCCCTAGGTAGCTTCAGGATGGTGGCTGGTTGCAAAAAAGACCAAAGCATGACTAGAGGGTTAGAACTTCCGGCACCATTGCCTAACCTACAGGAAGGGAACAGAAACCCTTGAGTTAATTCCTGAGTTGTACCCTTTATAATAAACCAGTGTGTGCATGCGCACTCAGTCATTTCAGTCATGTCCAACTCTGCGATCCTATGAACTGTATGTAGCCCGCCAGGCTCCCCTGTCCATGGGATTCTCCAGACAAGAATATTGGAGCACATAGCCATTTCCTTCTTCAGGGAATCTTCCCAACCTTGGGATCGAACCTGAGTCTAATGTCTTCTGCATCGGCAGGTGGGTTCTTTACCACTAGCATCACCTGAGAAGCCTATAATAAACCAGTATTTGTAAGTGAAGTGTTTCTTGAGTTTTCTGAGCTATACTAGCAGATTATCAACCTAAGGAGGGAATCATGGGAACACCCACATTATAACTGGTTGATCAGAAGTAGGGTGGTCTGGGACCTACAACTGATGTTTGAGATAGGGTCAGTAATACCTGGGAATGAGCCCCTAGCCTATGGGTTCTATGATAACTCTAGGTAGTTAGTGTTAGAATTAAATTAAATTATAGAACACCCAGGTGATGGTTGAACAGTTGGAGGATTTGTTGATGCTGGAAAAACCATGCATTTTATGTCAGAAGTGTTATGAGTAGAAACAGCTTAGTTCAGTTCAGTTCAGTTCAGTTGCCCAGTCGTGTCTGACTCTTTGTGACCTCATGGACTACAGCACACCAGGCCTCCTTGTCCATCACCAACTCCTGGAGTATACTCAAGCTCATGTCCATTGAGTTGGAGATGCCATCCAACCATCTCATCTTCTATCATCCCCTTCTCCTCCTGCCCTCAATCTTTCCCAGCATCAGGGTCTTTTCAAGTGAGTCAGTTCTTTTCATCATGGGGCCAAAGTATTGGAGTTTCAGCTTCAACATCAGTCCTTCCAATGAATATTCAGGACTGATTTCCTTTAGGATGGACTGGTTGGATCTGTTTGCTATCCAAGGGACTCTAAAGAGTCTTCTCCAATACCATAGCTCAAAAGCATCAATTCTTCAGTGCTCAGTGTTCTTTATTGTTGAACTCTCACATCCATACATGACTACTGGAGAAACCATAGCCTTAACTAGATGGACCTTTGTTGGCAAAGTAATGTCTCTGCTTTTTAATATGCTGTCTACGTTGGTCATAACTTTTCTTCCAAGGAGTAAACATCTTTTAATTTCATGGTTGCAGTCATCATCTGCAGTGATTTTGGAGCCCCCAAAAATAAAGTCAGCCACTGTTTCCACTGTTTCCATCTAACTGCCATGAAGTGATGGGACCAGATGTCATGATCTTAGTTTTCTGGATGTTGAGCTTTAAGCCAACTTTTTCACTCTCCTCTTTCACATTCAGCAAGAGGTTCTTTAGTTCTTCTTCACTTTCTGCCATAAGGGTGATGTCATCTGCATATCTGAGGTTGTTGATATTCCTCCTAGCAATCTTAATTCCAGCTTGTGCTTCCTCCAGCCCAGCGATTCTCATGATGTACTCTGCATATAAGTTAAATAAGCAGGGTGACAATATACAGGCTTGACAAGAAACAACTCACAGTTACTTAAAAAGTAAAAGTGTTTGCTACATATACAGAAAAGTGTGTGTAAGTTTTAGATAATGTATTTGTGTTGTCCAAATTCAAACACAAATAATTTGTGTTTTTATTTGTATCTATATAGATAGACAGAAATATAATGGAAAATGTCACTCCCTTTCCACTCCTGAGACCTTTTGGTCCCCTCTGAGCAGACACTTGACATCAGTTTCCTGAGCTATTTATTGCCGCTATAAGGAAATGCACATATGCAAAGAGCTCCTGTTCAACTTTTATACAAATGGTATCCCCTGTTTCAGTACTTTGCACTTTAACTATATTTAGAGATCATTATGTATCTGTGTATTTTTCTCAATCTTTTTAAAGCTGCTTAGTCCAATGTAAGGATGTAGTATCCAACCTATGACCTATTAATAAACATTTGTTGACTAAAAGGATGCATGGGTGAGAGTTGTGAGTTAAGTTTCATTTCAGGCAAAATGAGGACTGCAGCCTGGAAGATAGCACCTCAGACAGCTTTGAGAGACAGCTCCAAAGAGGTGGAGGATGGTCAATATATAAAATTTTGGTAGAGGAGTTCAATGAAATCAAACTCTTACTTTCCAAAAGGTTTTCCACTAGTCATGAGGAGCTGATGTCACCATGAAGGGATTTAGTGATTTTTTAGATAAGAGAGATGCAAGGATTGGGATCTTGAAATTGATTCTTGAAAATATCTAACTATCTAAAGACCTATTCCGCCAGTTTCCCTGGAGCACGGAGTGCCTCCCTCTCCACTCTGAATTCCCCTCAGAGGGTGTTAAAGGTCAGCAGCTGCAGCACAGGGTTCGGTCACCGCAGGCAGATGGCAAATGCCCTTATTCTTGTTCAGTTGCTGACAATGCTCTTGGCAAGTGCCAATTTGTAGGTGACACACTGAAGATTGTTTCCAAGAAAGGAGTTTAAAAACAACTCTACAGTAAACCTTTATATCACTTTGCATGTGTGTGAGTATATTTATAGGGTAAATCTACTGGAATGAAGCTTATGGGTCAAGAACTATATGCTTTGGCAATTTTGCTAGATTTTGCCAAATCTTAGCACCAATTTTTAGAGTATTGGTTTTGTTTTCCATAGTGTTCTCTAACTAAGAATATTATCAGACTTGCTGATCTTTGTCAATCTAGTGCATGCAAACTAGTATATCTGAGTAATAAGTATTTCTCTCATTATGAATGGTGCTAAGTCTCTTTGCAATCACATTTCCTTTTCTTTGAACTGTCTGCTCAGACTCTTGGTCCTCCAAAGAATGAAACAAAAACCTCGTCATCATCATCATTATTATTATCTTACTTCTCTAAAATGAACCAGTTCTCACCCACTGGCAACAACTGCTTTCAAAACCTCTCTGAGTGCAGAGGTAGAGGTACAGACAGGGACAGAGACAGCTCCTTCCTATAAGTCAGGAACCTTATAATAATGGACATCAGAGAAGAAATGTCTCCTTGATGTGTTTGCTTTTTAAAAAATTTAATGATTCAAATGTTACAATGCCTCTAAGCTAACCAATGATAAGAGGGGAGTTTTCTTTATTTTTAGTAACTTAAGGAATTATGCACATGACAATATTTAAAGAGTGAAGAAAAAGGAAAACTGTTAAATGCTAACTTAGAACTTGTCTCTAGGGCAGGATGAGATTTCTTGAAAAGGAGTAGTTCCTCTACGTAGTTGAGCCCTTCAAAGCAGGAAAGAACCAAATTTCACAGGAGTGTGGACTGTGTGTTGACTCAACTTTGAGGCAAAAATGTTTTGATTAAAATTATTATGGTAAAGGTAAAAAGCAAGCAAGGCCCTGAGGTCAGTTTTTTCTACCTATATAAGCCTTTCTATGCCCCTGTTTCTTGTTGGCAAGAAAAAGCCTTCAGCCTCCTAGACCTTCCCTGAGTTCCAAGTGGCAGATACAGTTACTGATTAGGGAAGTGAGAGAATTCAGAAACAAAGGAAAAGCAGTCAAGAAACAATTGTGCAGCAATAAAGCAGTGTCCTGGTCCTCCTCAAGGGATACACATAACAATCGGATGCATATCTTTGAGTTCTTCCACAGGAATTAAAGTCCCCACCCAAGTGGAGAATGTTTGCTCCAGGCTGAGTACCAGCAAGGACCCAGACTGGTTAGAAACAGAAGGGCCGAGGATTGAGATTCCTGGAACACCACCTGTTACCTTTCCACCAACGAATGAGAAGAAAGTCACATACCCTACAGCAGCCTTCTCCCCAAATTTTACCTTTAAATATGCTTCCCTGAAAACCATTGAGAAGTATGGGTCTTTTGAACAGGAGCCACCTTTGTACTCCTTGAGAGGCACCTGCAATAAACACTGTATTATTTTCCCTCACCACAAAGAGGCGTCAGTAGACTGGCTTTGCTGGGGGGTAGATAAGAGGACCTAAGTTATGTTTTGTAGCACTATCTAAGAATTGTGAAAAGTGATTCTTCTGGTTATTTTCTTCTACTGTAAACATAGTCTATGGGTTTTGCTTACCTGTTTGTTCACTTTTATTCACCTTAGAAAGTTCCCAAGCTGGAAAATATATATCTAAATATAGAATATGTTTGAACAAAGTTTATAATATGAGTCTAAATACTTTGATATGAAAAGAGAATATTGCTTATTTCTCCTACATGAGTAAAACATAACCTGGAACCTGGATATATGGACAAAATGAAAGATAACTAAGACTTGTTATTATTAAACAGATACATTAAACTGCAACTGTATTTCTGAACTCAATATGCCAGCAAATTTGGAAAATTCAGCAGTGGTCATAGGAGGGGAAAAGGTCAGTTTTCATTTCAATCCCAAAGAAAGGCAATGCCAAAGAATGTTCAAACTACCATACAATTGCACTCATTTCACATGCTAGCAAGTGAAAGTTGCTCAGTCACGTCTAGCTCTTTGCAACCCCCTGGGCTAGACAGTCTGTAGGATTCTCTAGGCCAGAATACTGGTGTGGGTAATTTCCCTTCTCCAGGGGATCTTCCCAACCCAGGGATTGAACCCAAGTCTCCTTGCAGGTGGATTCTTTACCAGCTGAGCCACCAGGGAAGCCCCACATTCTAGCAAAGTAATTCTCAAATTCTTCCAAGCTAGGTTTCAACAGTATACAAATTGAGAACGTCCAGACGTTCAAGCTGGATTTAGAAAAGACAGAGAGCAGTTGGGGCAACATGCTCTCCATCCTAGGACCACAGCCCAGTTTGTCTGTAACCTCGTGGAGAAGGCCCTGGCGCTAGGCAACGTTGCTGTGACTTACTGGAAGCCTCGATTGACCACATTTTGGTACTATGCCAAGGTTGAGCTTGTTCCTCCAACCCCTGTTGAGATCCCTACAGCAATTCAGAGCTTGAAAAAAATTATCAACAGTGCTAAAAACCAGTAGCTTCAAACAGCTCACTGTTAAGGAAGCTCTACTGAATGGTTTGATGGCTACTGAGGTGTGGATGTGGTTTTATGTTGGCAAGATCATAGGCAAGCATGGCATCATTGGCTATCATGTTTGAAGACCAATTTTTAACATGTGATTATATTTGCATTATTATTCAAGTGTTCTTGGACCATGTGTGAGCAGACTGCTATTTGAATAAAATAAGATGATGTGTCAGAAAAAAAAAAAAGAAAATAGAGATCAAATTGTCAACACATGTTGGATCATAGAAAAAGCGAGAGAATTCCAGAAAAACATCTATTTCTGCTTCATTGATTACATTAAAGCCTTTGACTGTGTGGATCACAACAAACTGTGGAAAATTCCAGACCATGTTACCTGCCTCCTGCGAAACCTGAGTGCAGGTCAAGAAGCAACAATTAGAACAGGACATGGAACAAGGGACTGGTTCAAAATTCGGAAAGGAGTATGCCAAGTCTGCATAATGTCACCCTGCTTATTCAATTTACATGCAGAGTACATCATTTGAAGTTTCAAGGTGGATGAAGCACAAGTTGGAATCAAGGCTGCCAGGAGAAATATCAATAATCTCAGATATTGATATATTGATAAGCGTGGCAGATGATACCACACTTATTGCAGAAAGTGAAGTGGAACTAAAGAGCCTCTTGATAAAGGTGAAAGAGGAGAGTGAAAAAGCTGGCTTAAAACTCAACATTCGAAAAATGAAGATCATGATATCTGGTCCCATCACTTCATGGCAAATAGATGGGGAAACAATGAAAACCATAACAGACTATATTCTTGGGCTCCAAAATCACTGCAGAGAGTGACTGCAGCCATTAAATTAAAAGACACATGCTCCTTGTAAGAAAAGCTATGACAAACTTAGGCAGTGTATTAAAAAGTTTGCCAACAAAGGTGCTTAGAGTCAAAGCTATGGTTTTCAAGTAGTCATGTATGGATGTGAGAGCTGGACCATTAAGTCATGTATGGATGTGAGAGCTGGACCATTTTGGCTGAGCGCCAAAGCGAGCTAATGCTGTAGTCCATGGGATGGTAAAGACTCAGACACAACTGAGCAACTGAACAACAACAAATATTTCTGCACAGGTAGCACAGTGCTCCCTTTGTGCAATGAGAGCATTCATGCTAGAAAGAAGAGGGTCTTCTGGGCAACATACTGATGCTCTCACTGGCCCTCTGTGGGCTCCCTCTCTGAGATCTTCTTCTCACTCTTGCTCATAACATGTAAGTGAGTTGTAGCTAAGATGTCAGCTTTTGATGCTTAAGATTTTACTTTCACCAGTGTGGAGTTCAAATAAGGGTCCTTTGAAACCCAAGAGCCTTCCAAATGCTATCATGAGTGGCAGAATGTAGATATTAATAACTACTGAGTGTGCAGTAGCAGGATGGGAAAGGCAGGACCGCTGACCAAAACAGGAAAAAGTGCTTCCCGATAGGGGCAGACAGGATAGCATGGACATTCAGGGATGAAGATAATGTTTTCAAATATCACCCCCTGTCCTTTCTTGGGAGAAGGCAATGGCACTCTACTCCAGTACTCTTGCCTGGAAATCCCATGGACGGAGCAGCCTGGTGGGCTGCAGTCCATGGGGTCGTGAAGAGTCGGACACGACTGAGCGACTTCACTTTCACTTTTCACTTTCATGCATTGGAGAAAGAAATGGCAACCCACTCCAGTGTTCTTGCCTGGAGAACCCCAGGGACAGGGGAGCCTGGTGGGTTGCCGTCTATGGGGTCACAGAGTCGGACACGACTGACGTGACTTAGCAGCCGCAGCAGCGGTCCTTTCTTGTGTAATTCAGATTTTTTTTTTCCTTTCCTCTTCAACTCTTCACCACAAAGACAAAGCCAGTAAAGCAACAAACTGCAGGTAGGAAGAATTGTTTGAACTCTTTTTCTAGTAAGACTTTTTCTCATACTGCTAACCTGACTTTTTAATGTTTTTATCACATATCCCACGCCTGGTTTTCATTCATCAGGTTCTAAAGTTTGAAGATCAGACAAGGAAGAAAAAGGGGAAGGCTTGTCCAGAAGCTAGAAAAACAGACTGGGGAGAGAGTTAGTCTCTGGGAAGTTCTTGGGAAGGCAGGTTCTGGAAAACTGAAGACAGCAAGGCAAATTCCCTACTTTCCCTGAGAGAATCCTGGGAAAACTGCTAGCCTGTCATTGCAGACTCCAACACAACCTGGGTAAGGCAAGGTAATGAAGCAGTGTTTGGGGAATAGGTACAGACCTGTACCTAAGTATGAGCACAATGTCATAGCACCCAACTTCTCCTGTGGAGAAGCAGTCAAGAGTCCCTGGAACTTTAAAGAAAGGGTCCCAAGGAGACCCAGGGTCAAATGAGAAGGCCACAGTATGAGAGGACCTGACAACTGGGGGCAATAACAAGGTCCATGGACATTCTGACTTTGACATGTGACAGACTATGGGCAAAGTACCTACCCTTTCTGAGCCACAGTTTCCTTAGCTGTATCTATCTCACAAAGCTGCTATGAGCATTGCACAAGCTAGCGCCCCTCAAGTTGTTAGAACACATGATCTTGCAGTGACATGTGTTCAATAAAACTTAGTTGTTACAAGTATCAGTTGCAAATACTGCCCCGAACAGCAGGTGAGACCACCCTTCCTCTCACAATTGATGGAACAGGACCCCAATCACTGAGGGGTTAAGAGGCATGGAGGTAGATGTGACAAGTGGTCAAATGAAGTGAAATACTGTAACCAGGTCCAGCAAGGATGAAATGACACATCTCTAGAGCAAACCCATAAGCCATGACCCCCAAATTCACATCAACCAGAGAAGGAAGGGGTGAAATAGCAAGGAGTAATTACCATTTCAAATTGTATGAGATGGAGACAACTTCACCTGACAAATCGAGTATTTTCTACCATAAGCATGAAAAAAATGTAGAATAAAATTAAACCAGTTATTAAAAAAATAAAGGAAGCTCCTTTTTATGCATATCTGAGCCATAGGCATGAACTGAAATCTTCTTATAAGATTCTCTGGTCTTATTTTGTTGGAAATTAATTTAATTTTATGCACATTTGATTCACAATCATCAAGTCACTGGCCCACATCTGTCTGTGATGTTGGAAAAGATTGAATGCAGGCAGAGAAGGGTATGTCAGAGGATGAGACAGTTGGATGGCATCACTGACTCGATGGATATGAGTTTGAGCAAGCTCCAGGAGTTGATGATGAACAGGGAACTTGGCATGCTGCAGTCCATGGGGTCGCAAAGAGTCAGACACGACTGAGCAAGCATTAAAGACTGCAAGCATTCATTGATCAGTAGTTTCTCTATCAATTATAATTACTTTAAAAATAAATTTTGCAGGCTTTTCTGATTCTAAACATAACAAAATTTGAAATTTAAACAAAGTATAATGAAGAAAATTTAAATCACTACTTATCCCACCAACTAAATTAACCAATGATAACGTTAATGATTTGCTCAAATTTTAAATTTATACATATGTATTTTAATTATAATCATATGATGTGTTAAATTTTGTATTTTGTTCTTTTACTTAGCAATTACCCTGAAGCAAAAATTTGTTTGGAAATCATGGTAATACCTAAACAACTTTCTACCGTGTGACTAAGCACACATGTATTAAACTTTTCTGCTATTGTTGGGCATTTAGATTGTTCCCAAATTTTTATTATGACTAATAATGCTACAATAAGCTTCTTTTACTGAAATCAATAGGTGTGCATATTCTGAATTTCTAGAATTGAAATTTATAAATCTTGAAATTATATGAACTTCATGAACGTTACATTATTTCCAAATTGTTTTCCCCTCAAATTGTCTAAAAATAAATGTCCTCAAGCAGTATATGTCAATTCAGTCGCTCAGTCGTGTCTGACTCTTTGCGACCCCATGGACTGCAGCATGCCAAGTTTCCTGTTCATCATCAACTCCTGGAGCTTGCTCAAACTCATATCCATCGAGTCAGTGATGCCATCCAACTGTCTCATCCTCTGACATACCCTTCTCTGCCTGCATTCAATCTTTTCCAACATCAGGGTCATTTCTAAAGAGTCAGTTCTTTGCACCAGGTGACCAAAGTATTGGAGCTTCAGCTTCAACATCACTCCTTCCTATGAATATTCAGAGTTGATTTCCTTTAGGATTGACTGGTTCGATCTCCTTGCAGTCCAAGGGATTCTCAAGAGTCTTCTCCACGAGTCTATGGGCATTGAAACAAGTTAATTATCATATGTCTAATCAATCGCCAGCCCAGGATTGATGCTCGGGGGCTGGTGCAGCGAGATTTCCCGGGGGGGAGGGAGGAGGGAGGAGGGTTCTGGAGGGGGAGCATATGTAAACCCATGGTGATATCATGACATTGTATGGCAAAAACAATAAAAAATAAAAAAATAATGAAAAAAAAAGAGTCTTCTCCAATATCACAGTTCAAAAGCATTAATTATTCGGCACTCAGCTTTCTTTATGGCCCAACTTTCACATCCGTACATGACTACTGGAAAAGCCATAGCTTTGACTAGATGGACCTTTGCTGGCGAAGTAATGTCTCTGCTTTTTAATACGCTGTCTAGGTTGGTCATAGCTTTTCTTCCAAGGGGCATGTGGCTCTTAATTTCATGGCTGCAGTCACCATCTGCAGCTATTTTGGAGCCCAAGAAAATAAAGGATGTCACTGTTTCCATTGTTTCCCATCTATTTGCAATGGGACTGCATATCATGATCTTAGTTTTTTGAATATTGAGTTTTAAGCCAGCTTCTTTCACTCTCCTCTTTCACTTTCATCAAGAGACTCTTCACTTTCTACCATTAAGGGTGATGTCATCTGCATATCTGAGATTATTGATATTCCTCCAGGCAATCTTGATTCCAGCTTGTGCTCTTAACCAATGATGTACAGTATACTTTCTTTTAGAAAACTCCTCATAGTTCATCGATTTTTTTTCTTACAGTCATCCATCCATTAACTTATTCATTCAAAAGATATTTAGTGGTGCTCTGCTCTGTACTAGGTGCTGTTCTGAGTGATAGCATTTTGTGATATTGGACAAAGAGATAACTGATAAACAAAGTTCCTGCTCTCACAGAGGACTAGGCTGTGAATAAGGTCAGAGATGTAGCCAGCACCAGATGGCATGAGGCTTTCTGCACTATGGTGTGTAGGGACTTCGGATTTCATTTTTAAATGTAAGAAAAGCCATAAAGAAAATTTAGATAGAGCTATGACAGGGTCTTATTTACAGTTTTAAAAGATTGTTTGGACTATTGGTACTGAAGAGAACATAAGGAGACTAGAGAGGTATCCATTATCCTAAATCACTGTGCTTTTAGGGCAGGAAACTGGAGTGATTTGGGAAGGGAAAGTGGGGGTACAGGTGGTGAGATGTGGACTCTATTACTTGTAAAAGTGTTTTGTTTACATAATTATGTATGTTAGCTTCTTATTTGTTACTTTGTTGGAGATACATTCTTGGTTATCATTTAGGTTTTAAATGTGCATGCAATTTTCGATATACAGATACTTAACAATTTTATGTATCAAGTCAATTACTTTCACACCTCATTATCCTCTCTTGCCCTGAAATTTTCCTTTCCTTCCTTTTTTTTTTTTTTGCTTAAAGGGTTTATGAAACATGATATTAAAACTCTAATCCATCTTGTCACAGTTTTTTTCTGAGGCTTAAAACTCTTGTGACCAAAAAAGTGCATGGTAGGTGCTCCCACATGCTAAAGTGGGATGACTAAACTTTAGTGCCTCAACAGCATTGCAAAGGCATGACAAACATCAGTGTGTGGCCCTGATCCAACAGTAGAGCCAGCCCCTACAAGGACTGACAATGAAAAAAGTCAAGGGAAGGCAGCTTGCTTTAGAGAGAGTTGTCTTTGCAGGTTCCACACCTACTCTGAAGGCAGGAATTGGCAGCTCTCTTTCTTTTCCAAGCCCTGTTAGAGGTTTCTAGAAGCCCACTCTGAGAGCTTGATGTATAGTTGCCCGGTATTTGGGAAAACAATGGACCAGAGCGAGTAGTGATCTGTGAACTCAGAAAGCTGTATTTAGGATGTAATAGTGGAACAGAAGTGTTCATTTCTCAGGAGCCAGAGGTAGACAGGCATGGTTGTGCAGACGTATTCAAAAGGGAACTTCGAGCGTGACCAATCCTCTTTGTTTGTTCAGGACTGCTGAAGTTTTGGCACTGAAAGTCTCATATCCTGGGAAACTCCTTAGTCCCAGCCTAACCAGGGTGGTTGGTCACCTTGCACACTGCTCAGGAAGTTATGAAAAGAGGCAAAACAGCCCTCAGAAAAGGCTAAGATAGAAGACAAGAACCAGGTCAGGATACACTCTGTCTCTCCTAAGATCTGCTATGAAAGTGATCTAGCAGAAGTATTTTAGGGTAAACCCCTCCTCACCTCCGGGAAACTTTTACATAACAAGGACCTATCTGCCCAGGATGGTTCTCAAATGCACAGGAAAAAAAAAAAAGAAATGGGACTGATGTGCAGGTTTGCCAGGGTGGCGTTAGAAAGTATAAAAGTGATGTTGCTTCCCTTCTTGTGATGTCACAGTCACAGGGAGTCACAGGGAGAGGAGGGTGTCATTGCATTCTTCTCCAGAAGCCAGTTGTTCAAGGGTGCATTTGTCACATTCTAGTTCTTCTTTTCTAGGTTGGTATACTAAGCTCTGTTTAGAGCTATCTTCGATTCTTTGCTGATTTCTTATGGAAATATGCTGTTTCAGTTACTGGAGTCTTATTGTA
Organism: Antilocapra americana; assembly: GCA_007570785.1. Classification (NCBI taxonomy): domain Eukaryota; kingdom Metazoa; phylum Chordata; class Mammalia; order Artiodactyla; family Antilocapridae; genus Antilocapra; species Antilocapra americana. The sequence goes on from ML664156.1 coordinate 706,833, forward strand.
TGTATTTACATGTTTAGGCTTTTAGAAACACTTTTGGAAAATCTTACAAATTTTCAATACCCAGCCCTTTGGGATTTTAACAGATTGTATTAAAATATATTAACCTGAGGAGACTTGACATTTTAAGAAGTGCAGTCTATCCAGACTGCCTGGGTTTGAATGATGACTTTGCTACTTGTAAGTTATGTGGCCACCAGCAGGCTATTAGCCGCTCAAGGCTCAGTTTCCTCATTTACAAAATAAGGCTACTAATCATCCCTACCTTAGAGAGTTGTGGTGAGAGTTAAAATGAGTTAATAAATGTAAAAAACTTAGAAAAGTGTATAACATGTAGTTAATGTCATATTTGCTGTATCATCATCATCATCACCATCATAAAGAGACAAAGTATGTGTGGTTGCTTTATGCAGTGTCAGCTTAGCTAAGCTGGAACTATGCTTTTCTTTCCTCTCCTATATGGGCTTCCCAAGTGACTCAGTGGGTAAAGACTCCTGCAATGCAGGAGATACAAGAGACTTGGGCTTGCTCCCTAGGTTGCAAAGATCCCCTGGAGGAGGGCATGGCAACCCACTCCAATATTCTTGCCTGGAGAATCCCATGGACAGAGGAGCCTGGCGGGCTACAGTCCATAGGATTGTGAAGAACTGGACACCACTGAAGTGACTTAGCATAGCACTTTGATTCTCTTAGGACTGACCAAGAGAAATATCTGAAGGGAACAAATGAAGCAGTATCTGTACCTATGTTCCACCAGTTAACGCTGGATCTCCTCCTCCAGCTCTCAGAATCAGCCTCATGTGCCAGGGTCACCAGGGTGAAGGATCCCAGTTACCCTCAGATCACCCATGTCACTGAGGCTGGAGGTGATAAGAAAAACAACAAAAAAAAGCAATTTCCACTCTTTCCCTGCTCTCCTCACCTTAGACCATCTTTCTTTCCCATTTGCCAACTCTGCTGATGTGAGGTTGTTAGGGGAAGCACACTGATTGAAACCTCCCACTCTGCCCAAGTGGCACCATAGTAACCACTTGCATGAGTTGTTTTATGACAGGAGGTCCTGCTAAGGGACATGAAACTAATAAGTTACCACCAACCGGAAGAGCTCGGGAAAGGTCAAAAAGAGACATCACATGTCCGACCACCTCCCAGAATCCTTCTCTCTGGCGTCCATCTTGGCTGAACAAGGCGTGCACCGCCAGGAAGGACTCTGAGTCAGAATGATTGGCTAAGGACAACTTGAAAATTAATCCAATCACTGTAAAACCCATTAATCCCATGACTGCAAGCCATGTGGCAGAGCAGTTCTCCTGGGCTCCCTTACCCTCCTCCTCTCCTCCTGGGTGCCCTTTCCTTGTAAAATCTCTTGCTTTGTCAGCACATGCATCTCCTCGACAATTCATTTCCGAGTGTTAGACAAGAGCTCAATTTCTGGCCCTGGAAGATGTCCCCCTTCCTGCAACAAGGTCAGCACTAGAAACAGAAAGACAACCATTCTACACTGATTTCTCAACTGGTTGCCATAGTCATGTAAGGTCTAGTCTTAGAAAAAATCCCTTATTCTCATTACTCGTAATGGTTCTGCCTCACTGCCAGAAAACTGACTGATAAAATCTCTCTCCATTTATTCAATTTTTTTATACCTCTCAGTAAAATATTATAGTTTTCATTATGCATGCTTTATACACTTATTGGTAGGCTTATTCTTAGCTATTGTATGTCCTTTGTTGACACTGAGAATGGGATCCTTTGACTTGTATTCTAATGGGTAAACTTAGAGAAATTAATGAATTTTGTATATTTTATACGGTATCTGGGCACTTTTGCAAACTCTTATCAGTTCTACAAATTTTTTCAGGTACTCTTTACACCACTTAGGAAAAGAGAAAATACTAGAAGTATGATAACTATACCCTTCACCCTCAGGCACATTTCAGCCTGTTCCACAATAACCCCTTTTTGTTCCTTTCCCATTCTTTTTCAACCTGACAGGAAGCATTTCTCTCTCCCTGGTTCTTCATCAAAAATCTCAAGTTTTTCTCAGTTGTTTTTTGTAAATTAGTGTTTATAAGACTCTCCCATGATATTCCCCTGCTGAGAAATAAAAAGCAAGTACTCTCAGACTCCGCAGTTTCTCTGTGTTTTACCCAGCCCTTGGAATGGGCTATCCAGTTCAGCCCACATTAAAAGCCCTTGGTGTTTCTTTTCAGCCAGTGATAATCAGATCAAATTGCAGACTTGAAATGTAAATGACCCCAAATCTGAATGAACTTATCCCTGGTGAAATTTCAGACCCACAGAAAATTGGGTCTGCTTCACTAGGAATATCCAGCACTGAGCCAAAAGAAAAGAAAACTGAAAAGGGGACAAAGATTAAATAAGCAAATCATAAACACTTAAGAAAAAGAATAACTTTCCTCAGTCTATGAGCCTGTTAAAAATTCAGTTCTTAATGACCAGAACACAACAGAACTGCTTGCATAAAAAGGGCTTTTCTTCATCCACAGCTCTTAGCTGAATCACTGAATCACACAACACAAATCATACATTAAAATACTGGAAGCAAAAAAAGAATAAATGGTTTTGCTGAATGAAAATACTGTGCTTCCTTAAAAAAAAAAAAAAGAAAATACTGTGCTTCCTTTAAAAAAGAAGGAAAAGTCTGTCTATTCACTGGGATCATTGTGACCAAATCAGGCCCAAACCTCTTGTATTGGTTGCAGGCTAGAGTTGGTTTTCCATTTATATTTTTTAATTGTTGAAAAAGAAAAAAATCAAATGAAGAATCATATTTTATGACATGTGAAAATTATATGAAATTCAAATTTTGATGTTACTAAAAGATAAACTGATTCATATTAAAAATTCTAAGAGTTTATTTAGGAGTAAAAATTGATTTAAATGGGGCATTGCCAAACCAGAAGTGGCTAGGACAGCTCTGCTAACAGGAACTCAGGAGAGACTTTTGTAGAGCAATGCGGAAACAAAGAAAGGAAATTATTGATTGGTACAGCTTGAAGGCTAGTTGGCTGTTTGTGCTTGGTTGGCTTTAGCTTTCAATTTCCCATGTTTGTGGCATTTATAGGCTTAGATTTTGGTTTGCTTATGTAGGTAGTCCCAGCATTAGACCTACCTCAGCCTAATGGCTTCCTTGCTTAATTAATTTAACAGTGTCCATAAATACAATTTTATAGGAACCCAGCTGCCTATTTATTTACACATTGCCCATGGCTAGTTTCAAATTACAATCAGAGTTGAGCTGTTACAACAGAGTATGGCCTAAAATGCTTGTTATTTGGTCCTTTACAGAAACAGTTTTCTGACCCCTGATGAGACTAGTTTCAAAACCTTGGCACTATTGATACTTTGAACCACTCCCTAACCACCCCTCCATTCCTCATCAAAAAACATCTCTGGACATCACCAAATGTCCACTGAGGAGTAAAAATCCTTCCTGGTTGAAAACTGTCATGAGCAAAGCTCACTGGGGACTGGGGTGAAGGAAATAAGATGGAATCTTGGTGATAAAGTCTTGCACCTACCTGTGGATTAGAGCTCCCAGCACAGACCCACCACATCCCAACTTGGCAGATTGTGTGCAGAAGTGCTGCCCACAGCACTGCCATTCAAGATGGCAAAAGCACAGTGTGTGCAGAGAAGCTGTGCCCAGCACTTCAGTTTGAAGCACTGTGGCCAACACAACTACAAGGACCCATAAGCACTCCATCCATGGTGGAGAATCTCCCCCTGTAGTGGAGAACATTATGTAGAAGCCCCTCCGAAATCTGGTAAGAGACAGAGTGTACTACAGAGCCAAGTTCATACCTCTCCATTCTTTTTTTTAATTGAAAGCTAATTGCTTTACAGAATTTTGTTTTCTACCAAATATCAACATGAATCAGACATAGCTTTCTTTGCTTCTGAAAGGAGCTTGGTCTCATTCTATTTTCTTGATTGACACTGGGCAGAAGAACCCTTGTTGGGGACCAATACAGACCCAGACAGGTCAGTAAGAGAACCACTGCTTTAAACGATGAAAACACCAACCCAGCAATCATCACAAGCCTAAAAAGAAGGTTGTGAAATGACAAGCAAGAGGAAGGGAAGGGAAAGAAAAAGGGAGATGTTATTTACTTTATCCCTTGCTGAGCTTTTAAAATACTATTTTAAAAATAATTTTATTTATTTATTTATTTATTCTTGGCTGTGTTGGGTCTTTGTTGTTGTGCTGGCTTTTCTCTGGTTGCATTGAGCTGGGGCAACTCTCTAGTTGTGGTGCCCAGGCTTCTCTTTGCAAGGCTTCTCTTGTTTTTGGAACACAGGTTCTACAATGCATGGGCTTCAGTGGTTGTGGAGCATGGGCTCAGTAGTTGTGGGTCCCAAGCTCTGGAGCACAGGCTCGGCAGTTGTGGCACACAGTCTTATTTGCTCCTCAGCACGAGGGATCTCCCTGGACCCGGGATCAAACCCATGTCTACTGCATTGGCAGGTAGATTCTTTAGCACTGAGCCACCAGGGAAGCCCTCAATACTATTTTTAATTTTAAAACTTCTCAAGAAAAAAAAATGTATAATAGTATTTAAAAATACAACTCATGTGAATTCTAAGTATGCAAGGATAGTAAAGCTACTTTTGGTTCTCAAGATATCAGCCTTCCTTTAGCAGCACCATTATACCACATAAAGTAGCATTTCCTATTGGCAAAGACTATTGGCAAGTTAATTTTCTGATAAACTTTCAAATGCATGCTGAAGATGCTACACATTTATTTTGCTATAGGCCCTGGGCCTTATTTTTTTAGGTTCCAGAAAGTTCTATGATGAAAGAGAATGTCCTTGATCCCTTCAATGAAAATTCACTCTGTGGAGAGCCTTTTTCCTCGGAATTATTTTTGGTTTAACCTTGTTGAAACTTTCATGACTTTAGCCTCTGGACGTCACCCTTGCTGTGACCTCAAAGCCTAGTTTACCACCTCTCCCTAAAAGTCCCAGATTGAATTTAGCCTGGCATTTCTGGAAAGCATCCAGTGGGCTCGGTAACAACCTATTTCCCTGAGGGCTAAGAGACTCCTGAGGGAGAAATCACACTGAAGAAAATAGGTGCCAGACACAGGAGGCTTAGCCAGAAACACCTGAAGGGACAGAAGACTGTGAACACAGCGAGCTGTTGCCCATGTACATTTGTTTCTGAGTCCAGTCCCCACTTGACTTGTGTCCCTAAAATACCCCTGGAAGAGCTACTGCCCTAAATCATCATAAAATACAGGGCATTTTGCTACCTAAATAACAAATTGTGACACCTAAAAAGGGTCAAATTTTCTATGTTAATTTTCAAAAAGCTGGAAAAAGAATTCATACCAATATAATGAGCATGTGTCAAATTTTTAATTCAATTATGAAGGAACTAACATCCATTTTGAAAAGCTCTTTCAAAATAGAACATTAGAAACTAATATAATAGATCCTCACTACTCACAGATTCCATAGTTTCAAACTTGTCTGCTCACTAAAATTTATTTGCAATTCCAGAATCAATCCTTGCACCACCTTTGTCATGTCATCATTTGCAGAGTGTTCAAAGACATGCAGAGGTCATGTTAGGAGAGGCAAAAAATTCCAGTCTCCAAACACATAAATTCCCAGCCAAGGTCAAACAAATACATGCTCTGCCTTCTTGTTTCAGTTCTCATATTGTAAACAAATGTCTTTTTTGACATCTATTTATTGCCACATTTTTTGCATTTTTGTATTTTTCTTGGTGATTTTATTGTTCAGAATAAATCCCACATATATTGTTGGGATTCTATTACTTCTAAGCTCAATAAAGCTGTGATACACCTAACAGAGAAATTTTGTTTGTTACATAAGTTTTAGTTTTACTCATGGGGCATGAGTGCTGTTGAGTGTGAGTTCAATGCTAAAGAAGAGCATACATTAAATAAATCACCTTTAAACAGAAACACTTTGATACAAGTCAAGATTAAATATTGATTAATTGATTAAAGGTGACCAGAAGCTTTAAGGAACCCAACCCTAAATTTCTTCTAGGAGCAATAGTTCAGTATTCACTAATTCAGAATTCATAGTGACTTTATAGGATATAACTACCACAAGCAATGAGGAAACACCTTATATATTTTCAGAGAAAAAGAATGCTGGAATAAACTGCAAAATTAGATTTAAAAAACTGATCAATGACTACTAGGGCAATAAAACTTTTCTACTAGACAGAAATCATTGGCATTTTATCAATCTTCTATATGTTAACATCCAATTTTACATTGTCTAAGACTTAATCAATATTAAAATTAAAGTCAAAGTTATAGTCCCTGGAGCACCAGGTTACTCTTAATCAGGCTTAGTACACAATACTCTAGAGTATAGGGCTTCTCAGTCTCAGCACAGTTGACATGTTGGGCCAGAAAATATGGATAACTGTTGTGGGGGGTTATTCCATAGCTGTCTGATGTTCTGCAGAACTTTTGCTCTACCCTCTGGACATCAATAGCACTTCCCCTCCCAATCATCAATTCAGTTCAGCTGCTCAGCCATGCCTGACTCTTTGCAACCTCATGGACTGTAGCACACCAGGCCTCCCTGTCTATCACCAACTCCTGGAGTTTACTCAAACTCACGACCATTGAGTTGGTGATGCCATTCAACCATCTCAACTTCTGTCATCCCCTTCTCCTCCTGCCTTCAATCTTTCCCAGCATCAGGGTCTTTTCAAATGAGTCAGTTCTTCGCATCAGGTGACCAAAGTTTTGGAGCTTCAGCTTTAGCATCAGTCCTTCCAATGAATATTCAGGACTGATTTCCTTTAGGATGGATGGATTGGATCTCCTTGCAGTCCAAGGGACTCTCAAGAGTCTTCACCAACACCACAGTTCAAAAGCATCAGTTCTTTGGTGCTCAGTGGTCTTTATAGTCCAATTCTCACATTCATACATGACTACTGGAAAAGCCATAGCTTTGACAAGACGGACTTTTGTTGGCAAAGTAATGTCTCTACTTTTTAATATGCTGTCTAGGTTGGTCATAGCTTTTCTTCCAAAGAACAAGCATCTTTTAATTACACCTCTGCAGTAATTTTGGAGACCAAAAAAATAAAGTCTGTCACTATTTCCACTGTTTCCACATCTATTTGCCATGAAGTGATGGGATCAGATGCCATGATCTTAGTTTTCTGAATGTTGAGTTTTAAGCCAATTTTTTCACTCTCCTCTTTCACTTTCATCAAGAGGCTCTTTAGTTCTTCTAAAATTAAAAGTGTTTCCAGATATTGCCAAATGACCCTTGGGGACAAAATTGCCATGGTTGAGAATCACTAGTCTAGTATGATTTTGAAAGAGCATACAGTTATGTTTTTGCCTTTATTTCTAAGTTTTAGATTTTTTTCTTTATACATTAATAAAAAAAAAGATATACTTTTCCTGTTGCACAACACATGTTTGAAACCTTTAAATATGTATCAAAATATGTAGCTATATACATAATACTTTGCTAGTTATATGCTGTTTCACCCATGGTGGTAAATGAAGCACAGTGCCAAGAACACAGAAGACATTCAATAAACATTTCCAGTAGGAAGTCTGAAGTTTGAAGGTTCCCAGATCTCAGCCTGATGTGAAGCATAGCATTTGTGGATGGATAGGACTCCTGTGTAGAGACAGTCTTACTGAAGCTCATTATTATTGCCCACAGGAGATATCTGATTGTCATTTCCTGAAAAGACAGGAGGGCTGCAATTTGAAAAGGGATGAGCTCCTGAATAAGCTAGAAAGAAAAGGTCCAGCTGGAACTGCAATTTCATTTATAGAAACAAGTTGCTAAAGCCTGGGAGATTAGGTCTCAAGGATGGCTCTATGAAGGTCATACGGTCTTCCAGGGATCAATTTGGAGACACAATGAGTACAATTCCTGGCTCCTTCACTGACTGACTGAACCTCTCAGTGCTTGATTTCTCCATGTATAAAATGGTAATAATAATAGTACTGCTGTGAGCTGAATTGTGTCTTACAAAAGTTATATGTTGAAATCATCATGCCCAATGTGATTGTATTAGAAAATGAGGCCTTTAGGAGATGCTTAGGTTTAGATGATGTCATAGGGTGAGGCCCTCATGGTGGGATTAGTGCCCTTAAAGAAGAGATACCAGAGAACTTGTTTGTCCAAAAGTACCAAAAAAGGGGGGAAGGGAGGACAGAGAGAAAAGGTGGCTGTCTGCAACCTAAGAAGAGAGCTCTCATCAGACAACAACCCTGATAGTACCTTGAATCTGCACTTAGAGCATCTAGAACTGTGAGAAATATTTTCTTGTTGGTTAAGGCACCCAGTCTGTTGCATTTTGTTATGGCAGTCTGAATTAAAACAAATGTCAACTTCATAGAGTTATTGTAAGGATTAAATCAGAAATATATGCACATTTCCTAGCACAATATCTAAGAATTCCCTATATCTTATTCAAATGACAAATATAAGAGCTCTCTACATTTTAACCAAAAAAGAGAACTTGAAATGACAGTGGATAGAGGTTGACTTGGAATTGCCCTCTATACACAGTATCCCTTTCCTGTTTTGGATCCAATGATGCATTTATGGTAGCAGAAGTTGATATTTTTTACTAATTTATTTTGAAATTAGAACTGTGAAGCAATACAGGTCCCAATGTGCAATTTGCTTATTTTTATAGTTACAAATTTCTGCAACTACCAAAAACATATCAGGCTCAATCTATAACAATATATAAATAACAAGCCATTGTTGTCTTTTTGAAGGGGTGCTGCATGTTGTATTCCATTTATGCCACATCCAAAGAGTACTAAATAAAGCCATATAGGCATTGAAGCATGTTATTTATCATATGTGAAATCAATCGCCAGCCCAGGATTGATGCTCGGGGCTGGTGCACCAAGATGTCCCAGGGGGAGGGAACCGGGAGGGGGGTTCTGGAGGGGGAGCATATGTAAACCCATGGCTGTTTCATGTCATTGTATGGCAAAACCAATACAATAAAGTAAAGAAAATTTAAATAAATAAATAAAGCCATATATTATATGACTTGACAGAGTTCACCTTTGTGCAGAAAGTGAGGAGTTAGGGCCTCTGCACAAACAATGTAGAGCTTGAAAGTGAAAAGTGAAAGTGTTAGTCACTCAGTTGTGTCTGACTCTTTGCAGCCCCATGGATTGTTGCCAGCCAGGCTCCTCTGCCCATGGGGTTCTCCAGGCAAGAATACTGGAGTGGGTTGCCATGCCCTCCTCTAGGGGATCTTCCTGACCCAGGGATCAAACCCAGGTCTCCTGCATTGCAGGCAGATTCTTTACCGTATGAGCCACTGAGCCATACTCAAGTCCCAAAAGTCTGAAACTAAACTTGGCAAGTTCTGTGTCAAATAGTTGTGTGATTTATACAGAGCAGGGTACGAGTTAATGATCCAGTGTGAATATTATGCTTTTATAATAGGGACATTTTCTGCTTTCTTTCACGGTGGACTGTAAATACCTAATAAGTATTTAAGCCTTATTTATGTCACCTTCTCTTTCTACTGTCAGGTCCTTTAAGTATAATGACAATCTGCTTCCATGTTTCTGTGAAAATGGCCAGAAAATAATTCAGGAAACAAATATTATTCTTGGCTACGCTTAGAACTTCAGTCAATAAAGAACAGGCCAAAGTTACAATGAAGGATAATTTTGAATGGACAGAGGAAAGCATTGTAAGAAATATCCCAGATATTTTGAAGATTTCCCTGATTAGAAGCTCAGAAGAAACTTGGTCCCAGTAAACACTTTGTTTGGGTGAGTGCATGAAAAAAAAAATTCCTTTATTTATAATGTCTGGATAGTAAACATTTCTGATTTAGAATATTAAGACAAATGTTTAAACATCTTGGTGTATACAAAATGGCCTTTTGTTTGGGATAATTGGGGAACTGTAATAATTTTTGCAAGATGTTTCCAGTGTTGCTTTAATGAGAAAGTGTTTATAGAAATGTAGCAGTAGGGTGTAGCCCTGAGGTCTAGAGTGTCACCTGACCTGGGGTACCGGGTCTCCTCCCCCATAACCTCAGAACACTTGTGCTGGCTATGCTGGATGGACAAAGGATCTTTGGTCATGGGCATGAGCTTGGAAAGTTTTCTCTTTCCCCTTCCTCTTCCAGAGCTAAGTCACAGGGCGTACAAGTGACCTTCTGAAGTACTTTCCCTGTGGCCTTGGAAAGATGTACAGGGACAAAGAGAAAGGTTAGTCCCTTAAGCCAATAGCAACTTAGTCAATGAAGCATGTAGGAATTTTACCCTATAGCCCCAGAGGTGCAAGAATGGCATTTTATTTATTCAAATTCCATCTCAGTCTTGATGGATCAGAGCTGTTGGGAAATTCAGTGTCTGGATTATTAGGCCCACTCGCCAGGGTCATGGGAAAGTCCTGGGGATCTTGCATGGTGAAGAACATTTCAAAGGATAAGAAGCAGCCAGTAAAGGTAAATCCTTCTTTGTTATGTGTGTTAGTAAAGCCCACATTTCCTTTGAAGTCAGGGGCACTGCTGCTCTTTGGGAGAAGGATCTCCCCAGGACACACCCAGTAGGCCTCAGGTACCTGGGACCTCTGACCCCTTCCCAGCCTGAGGAAATTGCTTTCCATTCTTATGCTGTTTCTGAAGTACTCTTGGGGCACTCACCTCCCTGCCTTACTTCTCACGCTGGGTTCTCTGTGATCTTAAGATCAGCAGCAGCAGATCTGTCAGAAATGTAAATTATTAGTCTTCATGAAGAGGCCCCAAAAGCAGTGTTTTAACAAATCCTCTTCATGACTCTGATTCTAGGCTACAGTTTAAGAATGATTGACCTAGCACAATGCATTCAATTAACTCAACGTTTTGAAAGCAAGAACTTAGGCAATTTCTGTTTTTAGCCTTCAAAAATAGTACTCCACCTCAACTTGAGCCCAAGGAAGGCAGAGGCCTGGATGTAATTTAAAAAAATAAACACTTAACACAACACATAAGTATCTTGCACAGCAAAGGATCTGAACAGACATTTTTCCAAAGGAGGCATACAGATGGCCAACAGATGCATGAAAAGACGCTCAACGTCACAAATCATCAGGAAACACAAATCAAAGCCACCATAAGATTTCACCTCACTCTTATTGAAATGACTATTACTAAAAAGACAAAAGATAACAAGTGTTGGCAAGGATGTGGAAAACAGGGAATCCTTGTGCACTATTGGTGGGAATGTAAATTAATGCAGCCACTACGGGAAACAGTATGGAGGTCTCTTAAAAAATTAGAAATAGAGCTACCATGGGATCCAGCAATTCCACTTCTGGCTATTTATCTAAAAAATTGAAAATACTAACTGAGAGAAATATATGCACCCCCTCATTCATTGCAGCATTATTTATAGTGGCCAAGATATAAAAGCAAACTGTTCATCCATCAGTGGATGAATGGATAAAAAAAAATGTGGTACATATAAAAGAGAATAGTATTCAAGCATAAAAAAGAATAAAATCTTACCCTGAGGGCATTATATTAAGTGAAATAAGTCAGACAAAGACAAATACTGTATGATCTCACTTATATGTGGAATCTTAAAAAAAAAAAAAATGAGCACATCCCTACAGGTTTCAGATTGATGGTTATCAGAGGTAGGGGATAGGAAGTGGACAAAATTGGTGAAGGGATTCAAAAGGTACAAGCTTCCAATTATAAAATTAAAAAGTCATGGCTATGTAACATCAAATATGGTAACTATCATTAGATATACCATTTAACATATTTGAAAGTTGCAGCAATGTATGGTAAGGGAAGTTAACTAGACTAATAATGGTGATCATTTCACAATACCTACAAATATTGAATGGTGCCTTACAACTAAAATAATATTATATATCAATTATATCTCAGATAAATAAATAAATAGGTGCTCAATAAATATTTAGAGACGAAAAAAATAACCATCTCTCTGAGTTTTCTGAAAACATAAAACAAAGACACCAATTAATATCTCAGTAGGTATTTTAATAAATTACCTGGCCACAAGAATTAACTTTAACAATAACAGATTTCTGAGCAAGCAAGTTCCATGAACGATGAGATATGGTAGAGGTGGGGTGATCTGGGGTCAGGAATGAATCTAGGAAAGTTCCCTACCTCAAAACCGGGAAGAAAAGTTGTTGTTTTCCTGGACCAGCATAAAATTCTAGAGAAGTTAGCCATCAAAACCTTTATTTCCAAAGGTGAGGCCTCAGAATGGCTCTGTAGTGGTGATTATAAAAAGGGAGTAACTGACACGCCTCAAAAATACCAGCTGTGAACATAAGAAGCCCCAATGTTCTGTGTCTGTGACAGACAAATTTCCACTTTCCCTTTCTGCACATGAGCACAGCTGTACCTACAAATGTGGTCACTTAGCTACATATGTGCCAGGCCTCTTTGCATCCAGGTTTGACCATGTCGTGTGAACAGAAGTGATGCGCATCACTCCAGGCCTAATCCATTATATATAGCCTCCTTCCCACTTTTTCCTTCTGTGAAATGGAACAGGTTGGTGCTTGTGACCCACCTCTGACCACACGAGTGAGGGTGACAACCTCCAGTGGAAGCCAGAGAGAAGGAAGCTGGGTCCCTGAATAACTGTGTGAGCACAGCAACTTACCAACCCACCCTGGACCACTACTAGATGGAAGAAGTAATATTCCTTAATCCCCTGGCTTATTGAGCTCCTTGTTATAGCAATTTATATTAGAAAAATCAAGGTCCCCAGTGAAAAATCAAGTTAATGCTTAGAACCCATTTGAGCCAATAGTACCAAAGCCCTCACAGCAGCTGCTTCATAAATAGTCACTAAATGAACAAATGTGGCGCCATCAGGAGCTGTTGGGGCAAGAGATGTCTGTTTGTCTCATAAAATATTCTGCCTGAAAGTAAATCTAAGTGGTGGCTTGCAATCTACAAACAGTAGAGCAAACAGCACACAAATAGCAACAATGGGTTAAAATCAAATGAGACCCTGTGTGTGTACAATGTAGAAGTGATTGCTAATTATACAGCAGTCATTTAAGTGATTTGCAGGTAGTAATCACGGTCACTGTCATTTTCCAAAACAAAAGACTTATACATGCACAGACATCTACAGATGGGTAAATTCTTCTTTTAACAAGTTTGATGAGACATCAATTGCTATGCTGATCATGGTCCATAAGAAAATGTAAATCCATTACTACAATATGCAGAGTGAATGCAAAGTAGCTTTTTATGTACTCTGTAAAGGCAGTTTTTGTTAGTATATGGCACAGAAGTCCAACTTCATTTGCTGAATGTTTCGAAGCCTACTATGTTAGAAGCATTGCAAAGAATTCAAAGATATCAGCAAAAACATTAATAAAGATATCTAAGGAGGAGAGTGTTATATAAAACAGAGGTTTACATTTCTAAGAAATGGCAGGTAAGGACTGCCTGAGCCGCTCTGGCTATGTTGAAACTTTCTCTGGGATCTTGGTTTATGTCTATCACAAAAGTTGTTCTGATACTTAAAATAGCATACATAATGTATATTAGCCCCAGCAAATGGTAATTCCTTTCTTATACTCTGAAATATAGTATCTCACAAACTTGAAATAATTTCCAAAATATTTCATTGGTGATTTGTTCTAGAGCCATAAAAAGTTTTGCGTGTCTCAAGCCCGACATATATGCTTAGGTTCACACACTCCATCCAGAGCAAGTAGAGAGTAATGCATTTAGCAAACCAAAGGATAAATGGCTATGATGGATATCTGGGGATTCTGAGGTAAGCAAGAAAGCTCCACTTTGGTTATTCATGCTGACAGCTGATTTATTGGAATGAAATTTAGTAGCTAAAGCATCCACAGAAAACTAAAAAAATGATTGCTCATTTACATTTTTTCCATAGTCATGGGGACAGTAGTTACCATATCACTATTGGCATGGGCATCTTGAGACACTAGGTATGTCCTTAAATAATCTTCATTGGTTTCCTTGACTGTGTCCTGGACCCACCCCAGGACTGCTGAGCCCTCATGCTGTCAGGCCTGAGCCACTTGCCTGACTTGCTAGACAGCTTCAAAGACAGTTCATGCTCTTTCTGGAGTGCTAAACACTTTGTTGCAAATGTCACGGCATCTCTTACTACCATCTACTTAATCAGTCTCCCCGGAGATGGGGTTAGGTTTTGCATGGCCAAAGCAGCTCCAGGGCTGGTCCGATCTGTCCCCAAATACTCAGCTTTTCCCAGAGTTGCTCCTGAGAGCAGGTTAACACAGCCTGAAGTGCAGGAGAGTTAATACCCAAATGAGGACTTTGATCCACGAGAGATGAAGATAGGAAGAGGCTGGCAGGTAATTCTTCCTCTTCTCTGCCCCTGCTGGGCTGTTCTGTGCCTGACCTCTGGGCACTACTGTGGTTATGTCTCACATAACGAAGCTACCAGTGGGGTCTTCTTGAGAAGCTGTGGCCAGATAACACACCGCTTTGTATTTTCTTTCCTCCAGGCCCTTTTGCCAGTGCTATGTCAGTGCCACCCCGTTAGCTTTCACATTTCCGGGCTGGAGCAGTCCAATGGTTGCTCTTGGGCTGCAATGCTCCTGTCCCACGTCACTAAGCAGGAAATGAGCGCCACTATACTCTGGGGAGAGGGGCAGTCCTGTCTTTCATCTATTTGGAATTAATCTCAGCTAGGAAAAGTGTTTGGATCCTGGGGACTTCCCTGGTGGTCCAGTGGTTAAGACTCTCCTCTTCCAGTACAGGGGGCTAGGGTTCAATCCCTAATCAGGGAACTAAATCCCATGTGCCACAGTTAAGATGAATTAAGCTGAATGAATTTTTTAAAGTGCTGTTTGAATTCTGAACAATCACAGAGGTGACAAATTTGCCCTCTGAACCAGCTTGACATTAGTAGTACTTCCCTCCTCTCCCTTGGGTTTCTCCATGTGGGTTGTCTTCTCTTGCAGCATCAACCCAAGGTATCCTTTCTACTTTCACCTCCTGACCCTGCCAAATCAGTTTTCGTCTGTTATAGACTCTCTGCTTCTCATACACTTGTTCCCATTTTCCTCATGAGACCAAATATTCCACATCAACCCGTTCTTACTAGCTACCCTCATTTGCCAAAGCAGAATTCATTTCTCTTTGCATTTCATAGTCCCCAGGCCAACCAGCCAGCTCTAACATCTAGCCCTGGCATTGATCACCTGTCTCGGTTAGCATTCCAATTCTTTGTTGCCTGAAAAGTATGAATAGATGATTTCAGGAATAAATAGAAAATCCTAGACATCTTACATCTTTCAGGACAGAATAAGATTAAGCCAGAGCCAGCCAGGATCCAGTTCTTTGGATTTGAACAAAGTGACTAGACATCTCAGTCTTTCTTTTTTTAAAGAAGTGTCTGGGGAAAAGTCTTAGACTGGCTTCACAGGGGACTTTCTGACAACTGTAAATGCACTGGACTACAGCGTCTATCATCTATGTTAATGCCTAGTTTGGTGAAAATGTACACTCCGTGTGACTGTTTAAAAACATCATTCATGTATGCAGACAAAAGTAGTAATGTTCTCTTTAGCCAGTCCTAACTTACTTTCATTAGCACTTTCTCACACTCAACTACTTCTGGGGATTTCCAAGGCACGCTAACACGTTGCATCTTTCTCTCATGACCATAGATGCTGTATACCACTATGCAGGTCTGCAATCCTTAGAGGAACCACATACAAAGGGGCACCATTCCCACTGCAGACATCCTAGTGTTACTGAAGCCCTTTTTTCTGGCAGATAGAAGAAATGTGTTTTGTTTCAACAAAGGTATTGAGAGTTTAGCTAAGCTACTCTATAGTATTGTTGCTTCCACAGCCCTTTTGTTCACCCAAGAAGCCCACAGTAAGTTTAAATGGACATCAGATCTGCCATACGAGCATTTGCCCCAGACAGCAGACAGTAGAATCAGAAGCAAAAGACAGTTCCTCACATGACTTCCCCAACAGCCCTTGTGATCAAATTTCCCCTGCCTCCCAGAGCCTGTTAGCCTTATGTGCCCCTAAGGTAAGACCGTCATGGAACCTACCAAAAGCCAGCTCTTTTGGTTTGAATTGGTCAATCTAGCCTTTATTTGGAAATCCCAAAGCACTTCACCAGTGCTTAATCAAGGTATGTGCCAAGATCTTGCCTCTCTCTCTCTCTGACTTGACCCTTGTATGCGGCCTGTTGAGATGTACTGGGCATTTCCTCCAGGACTTGTGAACAGTAACTTCGCTATTTCAGTTTCTCTTCGACCTGTTGCTGAACTGTGGCTTACCGCTCAGCACTCTGGGCTGCTCTTAACAAATATTAATTTGTTATCCTAAGTATAGTAAATCAATCTCCTGGCAGAAATAAGTAAGGGGTACTGAAAAATGGGCACCTTCTTCTAATTTTTACAAGGGTGCTACAAGAACTAGTGGCAGCTCTTTTTTTTTCCCCCCTACATAATTTCTTTGGGTTGGTTCAGACATTGTCTTTTAAAAAAATTGTTCCAGCAGGGGTCTCTCTCTGCACATGGTACAGTAAATTCTTAGAAGATGGAATAGAACATTTTCATTTTGCTTATCCATCTTATAATGTAAATGGATGTGGTTTTAAAATACGTCAAAATTCTTTTCTGACACAATCAGAAAACCACTGGAAAAGCATAATGTTCTACAGTATGATTTGGGTGATTAAACAGGTATGTTAACTATGTGATAATTCATCAAACAATGCATTTATGATTTTTAGGTAGTTTGTGCTTATATAAGCACAACCTTTGTACTTCACAAAAAAGGTTTCTTTTTTTAAATTATAATCCATAATTTGACTTCTGTTTGCATGCTATCTCACTTTTGTTTCATTTCTTAAGTATCTGGAATATTAAAAATTGGCTGTTTTTTTATGCATTTCATAAAACTTTGTACATTTTCTATAAATGATGATGCTTGGTATATGTGTTGTTAGAAAAATAGGGAAAAATTAAAACATAACTTTAATATTCAAAAGAAAAATAAACTTTGTTTGAAAGTGTGTATCATCCAGTAAAAATTTTGCATTGGTTTTCTAATCATGAAAGTGAAAGTGAAATCATTCAGTCATGTCCGACTCTTTGAGACCCCATAGACTGTAGCCTACCAGGCTCCTCCCTCCATGGGATTTTCCAGGCAAGAATACTGGAGTGGGTTGCCATTTCCTTCTCCAGGATATCTTCCCCACCCAGGGATCGAACCCCAGTCTCCCACATTGTAGACAGACACTTTACCATCTGAGCCACCAGGAAAGTCTCATGAACTTTTTTCTAATGTTTCATGAGCCACTAGGGAAGTCTCATGAACAAAGTTCTAATCATGAACTTTGACAAAAAGGCATTATCATTGCTGTCATCTAAGCTTTGGGGAAGGATCTGAGAGATCAGATGGGTATCTCTCCTATGATCTGCTCAGGGGCTTGGTCTGTACTTCCAGTGGGAACAGGTCAATGGGGGCCAATGGCTACTAAAATGTGGGCCTTCCTGATGAGGTTTGCTCCTCTCTAGGGTTAAGCAGATGACATTTTTCTGAGCAGAAGGGAAATGACCACAAACCACCCCTTGTCAAGCTAGCAAATGACACGTGAAATGCAGGTGCTTGAAAGAAGTAGTTGTCATTAAAGTAAAAATCAGTCTACAAGCAATAAATGCTGGAGAGGATGTGGAGAAAAGGGAACTCTCTTACACTGTTGGTGGGAATGCAAACTAGTACAGCCACTATGGAAAACAGTGTGGAGATTCCTTAAAAAACTGCAAATAGACCTGCCATATGACCCAGCAATCCCACTGCTGGGCATACACACTGAGGAAACCAAAATTGAAAGAGACACATGTACCCCAATGTTCATCGCCGCATTGTTTACAATAGCCAGGACATGGAAGCAACCTAGATGCCCATCAACTGACGAATGGATAAGAAAGCTGTGGTACATATACACAATGGAATATTACTCAGCATTAAAAAAAAATTCATTTGAATCAGTTCTACTCAGGTGGACGGAACTGGAGCCCATTATCCAGAGTGAAGTAAGCCAGAAGGATAAACAACAATACAGTATACTAATGCATATATATGGAGTTTAGAAAGGTGGTAACGAGAACCCTGCATGCGACACAGCAAAAGGAACACAGATGTATAGAACGGACACGTGGATTTTGTGGAAGAGGGCAAGGGTGGGATGATATGGGAGAAAGACATTGAAACATGTTAATTACCATATGTGAAATCAATCGCCAGCCCAGGGTTGATGCTCGGAGCTGGTACAACGGGATGTCCCAGGGGGAGGGAGTCAGGAGGGGGGAGGGAGGAGGGTTCTGGAGGGGAAGCATGTGTAGACCCATGGCGGTTTCATGTTACTGTATGGCAAAACCAACACAATAAAGTAAAGAAAAAAAAAAAAGTAAAAATTTTCTTAAAAAAATAAAAAAGTAAAAATCAGAAAAAATTAAAATTCTTATTTAGAAAGCATCACTGACCCAATGGACATGAATCTGAGCAAACTAAGGGAGATGGTGAAGGACAGAGAATCCTGGCGTGCTGCAGTCCACAGGTCACAAAGAGTCAGATATGACTCAGCAACTGAACAACAACAAAATTTCTTGAGAACAGAGTTCTGCAAAACACCAAGACTGCTGATATTTTTTCCTATGTTTTAATGTCAAGCTTTCGTTATTTTTCTTTTGCTTTATTTTTTTATGACTGCACCATCTCACATCTTTTCTTGTCTCTATTTTCATTTTCTTTAATCTTTCATTTCTCAAAATTATCTCTTAATTCCAAAAAAAAGTATCAACATTTAGTGACACATTTTCATAAAGCATATCTTTTTCCCTTTACAAAAATTAATATTGGGCCATGAAAAACTTCAGTTTGTCTGCTGCTGCTGCTGCTGCTGCTGCTAAGTCACTTAAGTCGTGTCCGACTCTGTGCGACCCCACAGATGGCAGCCCACCTGGCTCCCCCATCCCTGGGATTCTCCAGGCAAGGACACTGGAGTGGGTTGCCATTTCCTTCTCCAATGCATGAAAGTGAGAATGAAGTTACTCAGTCATGACCAACTCTTCGTGACCCTATGGACTGCAGCCTACCAGGCTCCTCCGTCCATGAAATTTTCCAGGCAAGAGTGCTGGAGTCAGGTGCCATTGCCTTCTCCCAATCTGTCTGAGCACTAATAAAATAGAAAATATTAAGTGAAAAATGTTTTATTCCCAATGACATTACCACTTACTTTTTAATAGTATTAGAGTAATTACCTTAATTCTTTCTTGGAAAACAACATCCATTTAGATCCTCTAATGAAGGAAATATATATTTGTAATGGACAAAATGGCAACATGCCATTGTCTGAAGCAATCACATTGTCCAATAAAGAAAGAAGCACATTTAAGTGTAGTGCCTCTGAACACCAAGTATTACAAGAATTCCTAGTCAGCAGGATGCTATGCCAAAAGTACTCCCTAAATTGGTTTATCCTTTCTTACAATCTTGTGGCCTTATTCTAAATATTTCTTTAATAGTAATAATGACATCATGTTGATGTTTGACAGAAAATAACAAAATTCTGTAAAACAATTATCCTTCAATTAAAAAATAAATACATTAAAAAATAGTAACATACTGAATAGTTCCAACAACATAGACCTTACTATCCTATGTTTATTTTTGAGCTATTTAAATCAATAAATATTACATATCCTTCATTGGGGAACACTTTTCACTATTTTATGTTAATGTGTTTTTGCCTGCCTTCTATTTCTTATGTGAGCCACGTCCCTGCCCTCTGTTTTGCTTATTGTTTCCTTTCTCTCTTGTTTGTTCAGCTTCTGTACAATCATTTCTCTTTGCTCTGCCCCTTGCTCCAGCCTCATGTTCATTTCACCCTCCGCCTTTTCTCCTTCACAAACCTCTTTGATTCCAGTTGACAGTTTAACGTTTTTTTTTTGTTTTTTTTTTTTACTTTTACTTGCCAGAGACTCCTGTTGCCATAGTGATACTTGATGATGAAGACCATGACTGCCTCCACTGGCACTCCGGTTGCTATAACAATGCCAGTTAACAGAGAAATCTGTGGAAACTTGCTAGAAGGATGCAAGCTTACACCTTTGTGTGGGACAAACTGCCAGGAAATGTTTCTTATAGCTAATGGCTGCTTGTAGCAGTAAAGCTTAAGGCCATAAACTTAAGGGCAGCTCATTCAGGAACGGAAAAAACTAAGACACCAATGTTTATATCTTCACACCCTGAAAAATTTCTCTCCCTTCCCTGTCTTTTTTTGCCCTCCCTTCCTATTCTATTCACTTTCGCTCTCCTATTCTATTTATGAAAGTGAAAGTGAAAGGCTCTCAGTCACGTCCGACTCTTTGCAACCCCATGGACTCCAGGCCAGAATACTGGAGTGGGTAGCCTATCCCTTCTCCAGGGGATCTTCTCCACCCAGGAGTCAAACTGGGGTCTCCTGCATTGCAGGTGGATTCTTTACCAGCTGAGCTACCCAGGGAGCATACCTGCTATGGATTGAATTGTGTTCCCATAGAAT
This sequence comes from Antilocapra americana, assembly GCA_007570785.1. Lineage (NCBI taxonomy): Eukaryota > Metazoa > Chordata > Mammalia > Artiodactyla > Antilocapridae > Antilocapra > Antilocapra americana. The sequence continues at coordinate 727,419 of ML664156.1, forward strand.
TCATAGAATTTAGTGCTAATCTGCATTATGACTATACTCGGAGGTAGAGATTTTAGGAGGTAACTAAGATTAAATGAGGTTGCAGGACTGAGGTTCTAATCCAACAGGATTGGTAGTCCTATAAGAAGAGGAGGATAGATCCTTCTCTGTCTGTCTGTCTACCACGTGAGGGCACAGCAAGAAGGCAGCTAGCTTCCTGCAATCCAGGAAGTCATAACGAGGGACTGACTTTGCCTGCACCTTGTTCTTGGACTTCCCAACTTCCAAAATGTGAGAAATTTCTGTTGTTTAAACCACCCAGTCTCTGGTATTTGTTATGGCAATTAGAGCTAGTACAATACTTCAATATTAATGCTTGTAGATCTTGTTAAAAGCTTTTGATTTTAGAGACATCAATTTCTGGAAATACATTCTAATAAGAAGTTATAGAATATCACAATCTGCATGATCAGTATTTTATTTTTGAACAGTAGATAAACCAAAAGAAAAAGATAACAACATTGGCAGCCATATTTATGAACTTTTTGTTATTGTTACAGCTTTCTAATTCTCAACAAAATATTTTAAAATGTGTAATTATCTTTATCTTTATATATACTATAACCCACTCATGAGAACCTGGGAGAAATATTTCTTTTATTTTGGTTTTTGCGGTTGTGTCACCTTCATTGGCTGTAAAACTAAGCAGCTTACAACCAGTGATCTTTTCATCTGTGCTGACTCATGTGGAGTAAGGAAGCAACTATAGCATCAAAGCTTCTTCAAGACTAATGTCAAAAGAGCTGAAACTGCTTTATAAAAAATTGAGGTCTATTAAATAGTGACAGATGTTCCAGTACAAAAAATGCCAGAAGAATATCAAAAAGTGACCATACACAACCAGAAAGGAAGAAGAAAATTTGGGCATATTACAGAATGTGTTAAAGTAAAGGACTTCAAAACAGAAATGTTGCTAATAAAGAGGTTATGGATCCGCTTATTCATTGGCGTCTACATTTGCTTCTACAAAAGGTGTCAGTCAATCTAACATTACTTTATTTGCACTGAAATGAGGCACCATTATGTTGAAAAAAGCTGTGTCAATATGTTATATTATCAATATATAATTTTACAGAAAATTTTGGAGTGTAAATACTCAGGAACCGTTTGAGAATTCTTAGGGATTTCAAGGAAAATAGAGGTTCTGCTTGTAGAATGATATAGAAAGTAATTTCTAATTAAAATTGTTCTATTTGTGCTAGAAAACCAGTTGATTTTTTTTATTATCATGGTTGAGCAAAAGTCTCTGTGTTAGTGTCATTAATAACAATAGCAATAGCTTTCTCTAATATGCCAGTCACTATACTTAGTGATTCACATTGATGATCTCTATTTCTCACTAAAACTTGAAAGATGAGAAACTCACAGATGGGGAACAGGTTCTGAGAAGTACGGTAACTTGTCTAACTTGGTCACATTTGCACTATTTCTCTTTAAGACTCAAGAATTTAAACTGACAATACAGTTCAAAGCATTATCAATCCAAGCAGCATACCACAAATTGTAAGGTGGGCCCTATATTCAATTGCATAAATTCTGGAATCCCAAAAACTGAATCACATTGGTTGAACAATTGCTACAAATGCATATTACTTTTAATTCAACTTGTTGGTTCATTTCTAGGACCATTTGAATATTAATCCCAAGCAATTTCCTTACCACTCCATCTTGATAAGCCAGGTAAGATGTGTCTTGAAAAAAGCAAATGAAATTTATGATAATTTAAGTGATTTCACACTAATTTTAATTATTCAAGAGAACTTCAAACCTGAAAATGTAGAGACTTTGATCTCCAAACTGTTGCAGCTTTAAGTGACTGAATTGCTCTGTTTCTGTGTGAAAGTGTGTGTATAGAGAGAAAAAAATGAATAAGTGAACCAGAATGGAAGCAGTCTCACTCAAGAAAGAGTCATGTTTGCCATTGTTGCATTTTGTAATTTGCAATTTGTCATTGTCATTTTATGAGTAACAGATTAGAAGTTACTGCAGTATATCTGTTGTTGCTGTTTAGTTGCTAAATCATTTCCAAATCTTTTGTGACCCCATGGACTGTAGCCCTCCAGGTTCCTCTGTCTATGGGATTTCCCAGCCAAGAATACTGGAATAAGTTGCCGTATCCTTCTCCAGAGGATTTTCCCGACCCATGGATCAAACCCCTGTCTCCTGTATTGATATGCAGATTCTTTACCACTGAGTGGGTGAGGAATTCCCATTGCAGTATATAACTACAATCAATTTTAGGACATCTACATATTGCTAATTGACATATAATATAAGTAAATTACCCTTTGTGAGTATTGTGATTTTGCACATTTTTGGGTCCCTGGAAACCCCAAAGTATGAATAATTCTATCTAATATCTGGGCTTTTCAAACTAAACCTTTTATGCTTCTTAAGGGGAAAAATCCCATCAATAAAATGTTCTTCAAAGAACTGTCTTTTCTTTGAAAATGCTTATATCATATGGAGCTTCTCCACAGAAATATGAGACATCTCATATTTCTAAGAGATGCTTCCATTGAAAGGTGGAGAGATTGGAATTTTAGGGATAGATTGGAGGAAGGTCAGACTAACCCAGCAGGCAGTGAAGCAAAAGGCCTGTGAGCTTTTGGACTGTTTAATACCTGAAGACTCAGGGCCCTGCATTTCCCAACTCGTGGAACTAATCTCAGGTAGTAGGGTCTTCCCAGTTCTAAAGTCTTGGGTAATCCAGAGTATTTCCTTCAGGTTAGTGTTTACATGGAATGAGAAGCACTGACTCTCCTTTACTGACCCCTAAAAATTAGCAGATCAGTAAGTGACATCGATCTGGTGTGGTAAGAAAACACTGAAAGAAGAATCAAGAGATCTGCCATCTGATCCAGGCCTTCTAATTCTCCAGATAACGTTATTTCTGGACTTCAATGTTTTTCCCAAAAACATTTCTGGGGTGTTATATAGAAGGAGCAGGTGATGTACCGTAGTAGTTTTCAGCTGGGAAATGCAACAGAAGAAGCCTTTGTTAGCATACAGAATTATATGTTAACATATAGAATCATAACGCTGGCCGCAGGCTCAGAGTTATGATTCAGCATCTTCACATCTGTGCATTTGTCAGGAACATCAGGTGCTTTTGATATCAGGTGTGAGGACTCATTAAAGATGATGCTGAATTTTAAAGATGATTGTTTCAATGCATTCTTCAATGGAGGCAGATGGCAAAACCACAAAACCCAATTAACTAAAAGCAATTTATGATGACTAAAGAATACAATATGAGTACACAGTTCTCTGAGGTTTATGTTTGATCCTACGTTAAAATTTAAAATGGCAAGAGGAATTCAAATGTATGTAATGCTCTACTTGCCTTTTTCCCACTCCTTGGTCATTTTAGCTCTTGCTTTGCCTTGCCTTCCTTTTTCAAAAACAATTTTATTGAAAAATAAATTATAAACCATATAACATACTTCTATGGTTTTTAGTATATTCACAGATTTGTGCAACCATCACAAAAATCAATTTTAGGACATACTCATCACTCCCTCCAAAAACCCACACTTCTTAGCTGTGGCCCTTTTCCCACAGATCCTGACTACCACTAATCTATTTTTTTTGTCTCTATAGATTTGCCTATTCTGGACATTGCACACAGATGGGATCATGCAATATTTTCTTCACTTTCTTTTCAGAGCCCACTCTCTTCTACCTTTGGTTTAACCTCTTGAGTTAGATTGTTCCTAGCTAGACAGAGCTAGAGATGGAAAGAGATTCCAATCCTGTATTAAGAGATAACTACAAGGTAAATGCTATCTGGTTAAGATCTTTTTAGCAGCTCTTTTAGTCAGCTTTACTAAAAGGCCTTCTCCATTATTCTCACCTTGTGAAATGACTGGATCTGACGAGGCTGATGGAAACAAAGCGGGGGGAAAAAGAATATCTCTGTACAAATAAATTTCTTAATTAACAAACTCCTTTTTTAGAGCAATTTTAGATTCACAGCAAAAGTGAATGGAGAATACAGAGAGCTCTCATATACCTCCTGTTCTAACACATGTACAGCCACATCCATTATGAACCTCCCTCACTAGAGAGGTACATTATTTACAAAAGATAGACCTATGCTGACATATGCATGCATGCCATACTCAATCACATCTGAATCTTGGCAACCCCATGGACTGTAGCCTGCCAGTCTCCTCTATCCATGAGATTTTCCAGGCAAGAATACTTGAGGGGGTAGCCATTTCCTCCTCCAACTCGCGGATCAAACCAGCGTCTCCCACAGGTCCTTCACTGCAGCAAATTCGTTACCATTGAGCCACCAGGGATTGTCACTCAAAGTCTGTAGTTTACATTGTTTCATTTGTGGTGGTGTATAGTCTATGAGTTTTGACAAATGTATAGCTCCATTGCTGTGGTATCACACAGTATCATCACTCCATCCTAAAAATCTTCTGGGCTCTGCCTATTTATCCCACCCCACTACCACCAATCCCTGGCAATCACTGACCTTTTATTGTTTCCATAGTTTTGCCTTATTCAGAGGGTCATACTGTTGGAATCATGTAGTATGTAGCTTTCAGTTTGCCTTCTTTCATTTACTAATATATATTTAAGTTTTTTCCATGTTTTTCTGTGGCTTAGCAGCTTATTTCTTTTTAGCACTGAGGAATATTGTATTGTCTAGATATACCACAATTTATCCATTCACTTACTGAAGGATATGCTAGTTTCTTGCAAGTCTTGGCAATTATGAATAAAGCTGTTTTAAACATCTATAAGCAGGTTTTTGTGTGGACATAAGCTACGGGCCATAGGGTTGCAGAAAAGTTGGACACAACTTATCAAGTAAACAACAAAAATGTTTTCAACAAATACCAAGGAGTATGATTGCTGGCTTATATGGTAAGAGTATGTTTAGTTTTGTAAGAAACTACCCTACTGTCTTCCAAGTGGCTGCACCATTTTGCATTCCCACCAACAATGAGTGAGAGTTCCTCTTACTCCACATCCTCACAGGCATTTGATGTTGTCAGTGTTTTAAATTCTGGCCTTTATAATAGGTCTGTAGAGATATCTCATCATTGCTTTAATTTGCAATTTCCTGGTGACATATGATGTCGAACATCATTCCATGTGTTTATTGTCATCTGTATATCTTCTTTGGTGAAGATACATTTACAATTAGTCCAAATCCACTTTTAAATTACACTGTAGCAATACACAGGTAGTGTATGACCTTATAATAATAAAATATTTCTAATTTCTCCTTCCAATTCATTGTGTCATTGCTATAATTCAGAAAATCTATACATAAACATTTATAATTGAATACATTGTCACTTTTATTATTTTGAACAAATGGTTAGATTAAAAACAAAAGTGAAATTATTCTATTTCATCTTCACAAATTCATTCTTCAATGGTCTTCCTTTATGCAGATCTGAGTTTCTGATCTAAATCATTTTCCTTCTCTCTAAAGAACTTCTTGTAATATTTCATGCAAAGTAGGTCTACTGGAAACAAATTCCTTCAACTTTTGTTTGTGTGAGAAAGTATTTCTCCTTTATTTGAAGCCTAGTTTTTCAGTGTACAGAATTCTGGGTAGTTCTTTCATTTTGGTTTTGTCTCTCGACTTCAAATGTTTTACTCCATGCTCTTCTTCCTTGCATGGTTTCTTCGATCCTCTAAAGGTAAGGTGTTTTTTCTTCCAGCTTCTCTCGAGACTTTTCTTTCTGAAACTTGAGTATACTATGTCTAAGTGTAGGTATTTTTGATATTTATTCTGTTTCATGTTCTTATGCTTATTGAATCTGGTTTGGTGTCTGACAATAATTTGGGGAATTCTCCGCCATAACTGCTTCAATATTATTTTCTGTTTCTTAATCTCTTCCTAATCTTTCTAGATGTTACATTTTGTAATTGTCTTACAGTTCTTGGCTATTCAGCTCTGGTTTTTCTTTTCCCTTTTAAATCTCACAACTATTATTTCAATTTTTATTGGAGTATAGTTGACTTACAACGTAATATTAGTTTCAGTTGTACTAGTAATTCAACACTTTTATACATTATGAAGTAATCACCATTATGAGTATAGTTCCCATCTGTCACTGTAAAAGTTATCACAATATTATTCTTTGTGCTGTACATTACATCCTCATGACTTTTTTTATTCTGTAACTAGAAGTTGTACTTCTTAATTAATCCCTTTCACCTATTTTGCTCATTTATCCCACTTCCTTGCCCTCTGACAACAACTAGTTTAATTTCTTTATCAGTGTGTATGTTTCTGTTTTGTGTGTGTGTTTGTTCATTTGTTTTGTTAGATTGCATATATAAGTGACATTTCACATAGCATGATACCCTCTAGGTTCATCCAGATTGCTGCTGATTGTAAGATTTCATTCTTTTTTAATGCTGAGTAATATCCCATTATAGATATATACACCATATCTTCTTTATCTATTTAACGGTTTATGGACACTTAGGCCATATCCATGCCTTAACTTTTGTAAAGAATGCTACAGTGAACATAGGAGTGCATCTATCTTTTCAAGTTAGTGGTTTGTTTTCTTTCAGAAAAATACCCAGGAGTGGAACTGCTGGATTGTATATTTTTAATTTTAATATTTCGAAAAATATATATATTGTTTTCTATGGTAGCTGTACCAATTTACATTCCCATCGACAGTACATGTGGGTTTTCTTTTCTCTATATCGTCACCGACACTTGCTATTGATTATATTTTTGATAATCACTATTCTGACAGGTGTGGTGATATCTCACTGTGCTTTTGATTTGCATTTCTCTGATGATTAGCAATGTTCAGCATCTTTTCATGTGTCTGTTGGCCATCTGTGTTTGTGTTTTGGAAAGATATTTATTCAGACCCTTTGCTTATTCTTTAATCAGGTTTTGTTTTGGATATTGCATTATATGAGTTCTTTGTATATTTTGCATATTACAAAGGGATTTTATAGTCTCTTATCAGATATGCTGTTTGCAAATATGTTCTTCCATTCAGAAGGCTGCTTTTTGTTTGCTTGATAGTTTCTTTTGTTATGCAAAGATTTTTTTAGTTTGATGTAGTCCCATCCTTTTGTTCCCCTTGCCTTTGGAAAAAATCCTCGAAACTATTGCTAAAACTAATATCAAAGAGCATATTGCCTATGTTTTCTTCCATAAGTTTTATGGTTGCAGGTCTTACATTTGAATTAATTGATTTTGAGTTTATTTTTATGTATAGTGTGAGAAGGTAGTCTGATTTGATTATTTTGCATGTAATTTCCCCAGCACTATTTATTCAAGAACTTAATTGTTCCCTCATTGCATATTCTTGCCTCTTTTATCATAGATTAATTAGTCCTATAAATGTGGGTTTATTTCTGGCTCTCTGTTCTGTTCCACTGATTTTTGTGTGTTTTTGTGCCAGTACCATTATGCTTTGATTACTATAATTTTGTAGTATAGTTTGAAATCAAGGAGTGTGATGCCTCCATCTTTGTCCTTAAGTTTGCGTTGGATATTTGGGGGTTTTTGAGGTTCCATACAAATTTTTGAATCATTTGTTCTACTTTTGTGAAAGATATTATTTTAATAGTTGGATTGAATCTGTAGATTGCTTTTGGTAGTATGGACATTTTTAACAAATTAGTTCTTCCAATCCATAAGCATGGTATATTCTTCCATTTATTTGTGTCATTATCAGTTTCTTTCATCAATGTCTTACAGTTTTCAGGGTACAGGTCTTTCACCTTCTCAGTTAAATTTGTTCCTAGGTACTTCACTCTTTTTAGTAAAATTGTAAATGAGATTGTTTTCTTAATTTATTTTTCTGATAGCTTGCTATGAGTGTATAGAATGCAACAGATTTCTATATATTTTATCTTGCAACTTTACTGAATTCATTTATTAGTTCTAATAGTTTTTCTATATCTTTATGATTTTCTATATATCATATCATGTTGTCTGCAAATAGTTTTGTTTCTACAGTGAAACTTCTTCCCTTCCAATTTTGATGCTCTTATTCCTTTTCCTTGCTTATTGCTGTAGCTAGGACTTCTAACATTGATCTTCCTGCCTCAGTGAGATCACATCCTTGTCTTATTCCTGATCTTAGAGGAAAAAGTTTCAGCTTTTCGTCATTGAGTATAATGTTAGCTGTGGGTTTGTTGTATATGACTGTTTCTATGTTGAGATGTTTCCTCTATATACACTTTGTTAAGAGTTTTTGTTGTAAATGAATGTTGGATTTTGTCAAATGCTTTTTAAGCATCTATGGAAGTTACCATGTGAGTTCCATCCTTCATTTCATTAATGTTGTGTACCAGGTTGATTGATTTGAGTGTATTGAAGCACCCTTACATCCTTGAAATATATTCCACATGGTCATGGCATATGGTATTTTTAATGCATTGTTGAATTTGGTTTGCTAATATTTTGGGGTAGGGGGTTGCATCTATGTTTATCAGAGACATTGACCTATAAATTTTTGTTCTTTTTGGAGTGTTTTGTTGGATTTTGGTATCATGGTAACGCTAGCCTCATAGAATAAGCTTGGAAGTGTTCCTTAACCTGGAATTTTTCAGAATATTTGAGAAGAATAGGTATCAACTCTTTAAATGTTTGGTGAAGTTTACCCAGGAAGTCATATGTTCCTGTTTCCCCCACATGGAAGGCTAAGTCAGTAGGATTTGGTTATTTCCCTTCCTTCAAGTAGATTAAGCTCTGACAAAATCCCAGCAAGTTCGGTTCTGGTAAAATAATTTCTCCTGAGGGCAAAATTCATTAGGAACAGAATGCTCTCCAAGGGGGAAAGGTGGGAGGGAGGGGTAAATTGGGAGATTGGGATTAACAGATATACACTACTATATATAAAATAGATGACTAATAAGAACCTACTGTATAGCACAGTGAACTCTACCCAATACTCTGTAATGACCTATATGGGAATAGAATCTTAAAAAGACTGGATATATATGTATGTATAACTGATGGTGGCTCAGATGGTAAAGCGTCTGCCTACAATGTGGGAGACTCAGGTTCAATCCCAGGATTGGGGAGATCTCCTGGAGAAGGAAATGGCAACCCACTCCAGTATTCTTGCCTGGAAAATCCCATGAACAGAGGAGCCTGGTCGACTACAGTCCATGGGGTCACAAAGAGTCGGACACAACTGAGTAACTTCACTTTCACTTTCTTTATAACTGATTCACTTTGCTATGCAGCAGAAACTAATGCAACATTGTAAATCAACTATTCTCCAACAAAAATTAAAATAAATAAAAAAAAGAACAGAATACTCTGGTGTATTTTAAAATACAGAAAAATCCTTTTCCTCTCCCACTGCTGGAAGCCTGAGGAGATTTATCTCTGATATTCACTATGAGGACCTGGTAGAAACTCCTAGAGGTAAATTTCATAATACTGTGGGTCTTCTCTATGATTAGGTCTCTTAGTTTTTAATTCTCAAATTTGTTCACACTAAGCCTCTAACAATTCATCAATTACAGCTTAAATTTTCCAACCTTGGCACAGGCTCTCATGGGTTGCTGATCTAGCTAGTTTTGATTCTCTGTGTCTATCTGTCTCTCCAACTGAGATGGTTACATTTATGTATCAACTTATCTAGCCATAGAGTACCTGATGAATGAATAAATATTATTTCTGGGTATCTTTGATAGGGTTTCTGAATGAGATTAGCACTTGAATCAGTGGGTTGGGTAAGGTAGATTGCCTTCTCCAATGTTGGTGAGCATCATCCAAACCCTGAATAGAAATAAAAGGCAGAGGAAGGAGTACAGTTATATTCTGACATATTAGAGGTTAGAACCTAAATATACATAAATTTTGGAGGGGACAAAATTCAGCACACAATTGTCATTTATTGACTGTGTGACCTTGGGAAAATTATTCAATCTTTCTAAGTCTCAGTTCCTACATCTATAAAGTAGAGAAAGGTTTTTTGAGAGAAATTAAGTTGTATGAGAATTAAACATATGCTATATGTAAATAATAAAAATGATCCTTGGCACAGAGTAGATCAGAGACCCTAAGGTACCACCTTGATTACTGTGGGGTGGCTGAATGTGATTAACAGCTCTGCTTGTTACTGAGTCCAAGCTCATGCTGCTCACCCCATGATAGGCTAGTAGATCTGAGGGATGAGTTGTTGAGGCAAGGAATGTGATTTTATTTGAAAAGCTGGCTGACCAAGAAGACAGCAGACTAACGTCTCAAAATAACCATCTTGGTGGGGCCTGGATGCCAGGTTCTTTTATGGATCAGTGATGAGGGGAGGTGAAACAAAGTAAAAAGATCATATAATTCTTGCAAATATCTCCTAAAATGGCAAGGCTTAGGTAGGGGAATGTGCTAGTTTCATTTCCTGATAGCCGTTTCATGGGTGGTGTGAAATGGAATATCTCCTACCATATTAATATATAATGATGCCACAGCTATCTGTGATTCTGGTCCCCCAAATGTGGATTTCTGAGCCATGCCTGAATGTCACAGTCCTTCACAAGTGGGCAAGGTCAGGTTATCTCCCCATGAGCTAAACAAAGGCACTTTAGTTTAAAGGTCAGGCAGAGGTGGACAGAGTTCCCTGAGGTAGATCATTATGTTTGCTATGATTACAAAAGAGGCAAAACAAGGGTGAAAGTTACAGACACGGATCCAATATGGCATCAAAATTAACCCTTCCCAGTTACACACTAACTCAAATCACTCATGCCGCGGTGTCTGTATGTATGCGAATGTGGGTAGAAAACACATGACTTCTAGATAACCATTCATGCATATGCCTTTCTAATGTCTGACATAAGTATTCATAGTTTAGTTTGAAGAAATAGCCTTATGCAATTCCAGAAATGAAAGTTATAATCAAAATCAGGTGTTAGAAAATGAAGAAAGGCCTGTTTTCATTTTAATGCAGTTTTTTTTCTTTTTTTAATCTTTTGATACTTTAACTTTGCTATAAAGAAATTCAAATTATGTTCCCTTATGGTCTTTCATGTGCATTTTATAAACAGAATGAAACAGAAGAAAGAATCTACCATTGGTAAAATGGGTTTCATTTTTCTTCTTTTTTAATATATTGTTTTTGAAGTAGATTCCCACAGGAGTAGAATTTCCTTCATGAAAGCTGAAATGAAATTGAAGAGTTCTTTATACAGAGAAAGCCATATGATAAAGCAAAATATGCTTTCCATTCATCTCTATAATGAGGTTGAATTTTCAGTGACATCACTGAGACATTCAGGCATAATGGCTGGAATTATCAGACAGGGCAAGGTCCATCTCAGGGTAAAGCCACAATAACAAAGAGAAAATGACCAACAAGAGAATTTGCTTTTTCTTAATGCCCTTTGCCATGCACAGCTGGTAATTCCCAGAAGATCTGGTCAGAGGCTTGTCTGGGGACAAGGCCGAGCCGAGTCCATATTAATACAGGTCTTCAGAAAAGCTTAGGAGAAGTGGTCTAGGCCTTAAGGGTCCCTGCAACCTCATTTAGAGGGCTGGGTGTTTGGGTCCAAGGAAGAGGGTGTCACTATATGGGCATAAGCGCATAGGTGAGGCAGGGGAAGGAGGCCTCTACTGCTACTTTGATATTGTTTGTCTCAACAGAGGGTATTTTCAGACATCCTGAACTCATATTTTGGAAGTCTTTTCCCATTCTATCCAACAAAGAGTTCTGTTGCCCTGGCAGCTAGTCTGAGATGTGCAGATAGCTTTCCAAATGCCCTTATTCTTTCTATTCACTTTCCCCACCTCCCTGAGAGTTCCAGGCCCAGGCCTCCTCACTGGTCTCCCCAGCCTTTCCCAAATCCATGTTTCAAGCTGCAATCAAAGTATCCTATAGATAATACTCCAAATCCTTTCTAGATCGTGTAGCAATGCCAGATAAAATACAGGATGCCTAGTTAAATTTCAGACAAACAATAGGTAGTTTTTCAATACTTGGGACATACTTATACTATAATGTTACTTGGTATTTATCCGAAATTAAAGCTTACCCAAGCATTCTGTAGTTTTATATGCTAAGCTGGCAAATTAGGGCCCTGTATACTCTGGCCAAACCTTGCTTAACCCTCCTTGGATATTACAAATTTTTTTTTGTTGTCCAGCTGCTTGCAACTCACTCTATAATAAGGCTGCATAGTCTGGATTCCCCAGAGCAGACTATGTGACAAGGACTGGAGGGAAAGCATTTTGAAAAGTAGGGAAAACATTGGTAGGGAGCTGAGAAACAGCACAGGAAAAGGAAGCCAGAGGCCACAATGGGGGACTGGAGCTAAACCCCTGGGGAAATTCTGGGAAACGTAAAACACACTCAGAATTATTCTCACTTGAAGGAGATAGGAGGAGAAGGAACTAGGTGTTTTCATATTAACTGCGCCACTCTGTCATCCGTTCAGGGCTGCTGTTGGAGATGTCAGTCCTCTCAAGTTTCTTAACCAGCATTTCCCGAAAGAGGGAAGAACCGCCTTCTGCTGCCCTGGGGGAAAAGTCTCAGGTGCAGATGCAGGTACAGACTGGTAGAAGTGCCCCGGGGAGCAAGGACATTTTCAAGCCAAGGGACATAGATAGGGCAGTGACAGGCCTGCTATACAGATAATGTTTTCCCTCTTCTAGGTTTCTTGTCTTTACTACTCTTAGCCTCCTCTTATCTCCCCACAGCCCTTTGTTCTATTCACTCTGTAGTATTTAATTTAGATGTCACTTCTAGAGAACTTTTCCCCACCCCCCAACCTCACCCACTCTTAAAACCAAACTCCAAATGCTTCCCCTAGCTGTGAGCTTTTATTATAATGCTTAGTAAATTTTCTTTCTTTCTATCTTTTTAAACTGAAGTATAGCTGATTTACAATATTGTGTTAGTTTCAGGTATACAGCATAATGATTCAGTATTTTTGTAGATTATACTCCATTAAAGATTATTATAAGATAATGGCTATAATTTCCTGTGCTATAGAGTAGACCTTGTTGCTTATCTATTTTATACATAGGAGTTTGGATCTGTTAGTACTATACCTCTAATTTGTCTCTCTTTTTGTAGCCCTAGGTTTCAGCTTTTTTTTCTTTTAAAGATTTTTTTATTAATTAATTAATTTCATTTTTGGTTGCAGTCAGTCTTTGTTCCAGCACCTGGGCTTTCTCCGGTTGCCGTGCATGGGCTTCAGGAGCACAGGCTCTAAGCTCTCGGGCTTCTGGAGTTTCAGCACACAGGCCCAGTCATTGTGGCTTATAGGCTCTAGAGCGTGGGCTCAGTAGCAACATGGGGAGCACGTTGTTTCACAGTATGTAGAATCTTTCCGAACCAGTGATCTAACCCTTGCCCCCTGCATTGGCAGGTGGATTCCTATCCACAGTACCACCAGGGAAGTCCACAAGTTTGTTTTCTGTATCTGTGAGTCTGTTTCCACTTTGTACATATATCTCACTTGTATTATTTTTAATACATAAAAGTGATATTATATAGTATTTATTTTTCTCTGTCTAACTTGTTTACTAAGCACAGTATTCTCCAGGTTCATCCATGTTGCTGCAAAGGGCAATATTTCACTCTTTTTTATGTCTGGGTAATAGTTCATTGTGCATATACACCACATCTTATTTATCCAGTTACCTGTTAATGACGCTTGGTGCTGCTTTTCAACCAGTTTAGTTATGAACATGTGTCAAAGTTTCATTACAACTTTGCTGTGAGGAAAAGGCCTATGAGTATGCTAGTTAAAGATGCTTTCTTGGTGAGAGATTGTATAGTCAAAAGAATGATTGGAGAGTTATTGTTGAATCAGAGCAAGAAGGAAGGAATATTTGGTAGAAGTTCATCAGACTTTCAACTGAGAGTCATCTGGACACTGGGTTACTTGATTCCTCAGAGCAACATTCTAACTATTAAAATTTGTAGGGAAATTAAAAGTTAATTAGAAGTAATAATTTCTCCCAAAAGGGCAATATGACGTATGTCACTCAAAGCATGTTCTTTTTCAGATCAGGTTTGGAACAATTTTTTTCTTTGGAACAATTTCTTTTTTGAAATGTGATTACATGTTTATCCTATCTTGCTTCCCTCTAACTTTTTGAGGATTATAATTGTATCTGGTTCCTGTTATATTCCCAGTAGCTAGTACAATTTTAGAGCCTTAATATACAACTTAGTGGGGACTAAATAAATACATGTTGAATAAATACTTAGTGCTCTGGATACTACTAATCTGATACTAACCTGGTAATATAACCTTGAATCTTGCTTCTCAACCTTAATCAAAAATGTGTTTCTGAAAAATAATTGCATTAGGGATTTCTGGTATCCAGCCCAGCATGAAAGGATCCTAGAAGTCGTCACTCCTTTCTAATAAAAAGTAAGAACTTGAACAAATCAATGACTTGATCTATCACAGTAGTGAGGTTATAGGGTAATACACTGCCCCCCCAAATCAATGTGACAAAGGTCAGTTTGGGCTCCTATACCAAAATTATAAATAAACTGTGTGACTTAAACAAACAAATATTTATTTCTAACAATTCTAGAGAAAAACCAAGATCATGGCACCAGCAGATTTATTGTCTGGTGAGAGTCTGCAACCTGGTTCATAGATGACTGTCTTCTTGCTAACTCCATACACAGTAAGAGAGGGCAGGAGAGCTCTCTGAGTTCTCATTTGTAAAGGCACTAATCTTATGAGCCTAATAACCTTCCAAAGCTCCCACCTTGAATACCATCATATTAGGAATTAGGATCCAACATACGAGGTTTGAGGAAACACAAATATTCAGTAGGTAGCTTTCCATTCCTGAGCTCCCCAAATTCATGTTCTTCTTGTGTGCATGTATTTTGTCCCAACAACCCCAAATGTCTTAATTTGTTGCAGTATCAACACTGACGTCTGAATCCAAGCCTTATCTAACTATCATCTAAATCAGATATGGATGATACAGAGGTAAAATTTATCCTGAAGCAAATTCCTCTAAAACTTCAAACCTCTCAAATCAAAAAAGTTATGTGCTTCCAAAATACAATAGTAGGATGAACAAAGGCTATACATTGCCATTCCAAAAGGGAGAAGTAAGAAAGAAAAATGAACTTTTTGTTGTTCAGTTGCTAAGTTGTGTCTGATTCTTTGTAACTCCATGGACTGCAGCAAGCCAGGCTTCCCTGTTCTTCACTATCTCCCAGATTTTGCTCAAACTCATGTCCATTGAGTTGGTTATGCCATCTAACCATCTCATCCTCTGTCATCCCCTTCTCCTCCTGCCTTCAATCTTTCCCAGCATCAGGGTCTTTTCCAACGAGTCAGCTGTTCGTATCAGGTGGCCAAAGTATTAAAGTTTCAGCTTCAGCATCAGTCCTTCCAATGAATATTCAAGATTGACTTCCTAAATACGATTGACTGGTTTGGTTTTTCTGCTGTCCAAGGGACTCTCAAGAGTCTTCTCCAGTATCACAGTTTGAAAACATTGGCTATTTGACACTCAGTCTTTATGGTCCAACTTTCACATTTGTACAGGACTACTGGAAAAACCATAGCTGACTACATGGAACTTAAGGACTAGTGGTTTCAAGTCCAAAACCTAACCTGGCAATAACATTAAGCCTTGAGGCTCAGGAATAATCCTCTCTGGCTCAAGGTTCTGCCCTCTGGTCCCACTGTGGTAACAGTATCACCCATGACTCAACAGGGTGCTGTTCCCGTCATACTGTCTGCAGTGGCCTTGCCCCTGCTGCAGCTCTGCTGGGACCCCATTGCTGAGGCTCTGGGCAAGGACATTCTAGACCATCTGAACTGGAGAGGCAGCTTCACCTTTTGACACCATCCTGCCCCGCAGTCCCCTTCACTCTGGGACTGCGGTGGAAGTGACAACCCTGACGATCTCTGCATCACTTTGGGAAGACGGGGCATCATTCTTTCCCTGTCCTGGACAATAGTGTCTGGCTTCTGCTGAGATGGTCCTTTAGGGCCATGATTCATATCCACATTAATCTGCTTATCAAATTATCTCTTGGCTCTGCCCTTAAAGTTCTCTTTAGAATACACATTCTCATTTTTGCAGTATTGATAGGCTGAGAATTTTCTTAAGTCTTTAAGCTCCAGTTCTTTTTTGCTTAACAATTCTATTTTTTAAATATAAGATTTATCTCTTGTCACATGTTACGGCAGACAGAAAGAACCTTCGACATTTTCCTTAGAGAGCTCCTCAGCAAAATATCAAATTTCACTGTTCACAAGTTCTATCTTCTATAAAACACTATAATATGAATACAAATCAGTCAATTTCTTTGCCATTTTATAATAAGGATCATCTTTTCTCCAGTTTCCAATAACACGTTCTTCGTGTCCATCTGATATCTCATCAGAATGGTCTTTGCCACCTATGCCTCTGCCAATATTTTGTTAAGCATTACTCAGGTATTCTCTAAGATGACTGAAGCTTTCTTTACAGCTCTGTTCATTCCTTTCTAAGTTCTCACCAAAATCACCTTTAATGATCCATTCAAAATGTAGCCATTACCTAACATGAACTTCAAAACTCTTTCAGCCTGTACCCACTATGCACTTCCAAAGCTGCTTCCATGCTTTTGGGTATTTATAACACTCTGATTTCATAGCATCAATTTTCAATATATATACCGATATACTTTTCCTATATATTATACACAAATATGTATATATACACATACACACACACAGAGAGATTTATTAAGAGGAATTGTCTCATGTGATTATACAGGATGAGAAATCCCACAATCTGCTGTTTGAAAGCTAGAGACCTAAGCTGGCAGTATAGTTTAGTCTGAGTCTGAAGGCTTAAGCAGCAGGGAAGCCAATGGTACAAATTTCAATCTGAGGGCAAGAGATGAAATGAGATATCCCAGCTGAAATAGTGAGGCAGAAAAAAGGGAGTAATTTAAAGAAGTAATTAAGTGAAAATCAAATCATTAGGGTGGATGCTAATCCAATATGACCGCTGTCTTTGTAAGAGAAGAGAGCTAGCAGGTATGTGTGTCCAGAGAGGAAAGACATTGTGAGAAGACAGTCACCTGCAAGTCAAGGAGAGAGGGCTCAGGAAAAAAATCAACCTGGCTGATTCCTTTAACTTAAGCATTTAGCCTCCAAAATTGTGAGAAAATAAATTTGTCTTTTTTAAGCTACCCAGTCTGTGGTATTTCACTATGGCAGCCCTAGAAAATGAACCAGTGACTAACCCACAGTTTGAAATATTTTTTCACATGGCCTGAAATTTTATTTTTTTTTACCAGGGAATCAGGCCTAGGAGGAAATAGGATTAAGGGAGAATTGATTTTGCTTAATATACAACATCCCAAGGCAAACTGGAGATTAGCTCAGGCTGTTATCCAAGATAGTTGTGCTGCTGATGTTGAGATGGTGAGTTTTCTAGGGAGGAAGGGCATAGCAAAAGAAGTCTCTAGGCAGCAACAACTCAAATCCAGAAGACCAAGCACTAGCATTGTTCTTTTGGGTAATTAGTTTATTGAGTCAGATTCCAGACCATGACCTGATTCTCAGAAGCAGAATTCAATCCTTATCATGTTACCCAGCACAAGGGCCTGGCAAAAGTGTAGTGTATGGCCCACATTCTTTTCCAAGGCATCTCCTCTCCCACTGATATCCCAGGTAATGCCTCGAAGCCTTGATGGCTAAAGGATAAAGCCTGTCTCCTGGTCAAGCACAGATTAGCTGGGGTGAGGCAGGGCAGGGCAGAAACTGGGCCTAGGCCCAGTGATACAGAAAACGTCCCCAGAATATTGAAGGGAGTAAGTTCTCCTCCCCAAATGAACTTTTTCCTTTGTAGAATTTTTAAAATTTCCCAAAAAAGAAGAAGGGAGTACAATTATCTTTGGAATCCAGTTTGCATAGATGTCACTTTGAATAAATAGTGGCCAGCTTCAAATAAATGCAATTACTCCCTCTCCCTGCTTTCCCAGGGCAGAGGCTGTGATCTTATTCTACCCACCCCTTCCCATTCTCACCATCACATTTATAAATGAGGGTTCTCAGCCCTGCATCTTCTGGGCTGGATGAATGCCCAGTTCAGTTCATAAATTCCTCTCTTATAATTCCCATTTGTTCTATCATCACCAAGCATCCAAAATAACATTCTCATAATCTTTGCAATCTGATATTTCTGAAACACAGGCTATCCAAAGTTCAAGGCTCAGGATGGGGGCCCTTTCTGCTCAGGTTTAAGGGCTGCACTAGAGTAAATAATTCTCTAGAGAATTGGAATGCTGAACAGAAAATCGAGGCAGAATTAGTAGACTGATCAGACCCTCACTGCAGGGACTGATCAGCATGGAAGACCAGATCTTTCCATAAATGGAGGCCCAAGGCTTGCTGAATACTGAACCCAAACCTATGTCTATTCCCACTCCACCCACCACAGGCAAGATGAAAGTTCCAAATGCCCCTGTTCAGTGATATAGTTGTCAGAATCATCCAGAGTGGGTCTCCCCAGATCCATCAGTGTGGGCCTGTTTGCCTTACAGGATTGGGTCTTGGGGTGAACAGGACTTGCCATGGTTAATATAACCACTGGGGATCTTCTCATTTCCAGAAGAGTCTAACCTTGGAGTGGGAGACTTTCTGGAAAAAACTCCAAACTACTGAGAGATTAAAACTACTGCCTAAAAGCTCCTGGTGGGTCAGATAGAAAGTGACAGTATAATATCCATGACCTTGATGTACTAAGTAGAATATAATTCTCTTACAGTTGTTACAGAATTACAAATGTAGAGCCATTTCCATTAATACATGCAACTTCCTCCCTCACACATAAATTCCTGACAGGTGAGGTCTCTAGGTGTATAGCTGCATTGTCCATTGGTTGCCTTGTAGTTGTGAAAGCTTCCTCTCTCCCGGGAAACTGTCTGGACTGCTGTTAGAGAGAAAATTGCATTGTCAGAGTCAAGTGGGATCCAAATCTCTAGCTAAAGCCTCAACTTTTAAGTGTGAATTAAAGAGAGCAATGGTTCCCTGCTGTGGGCGGGAGGCCATCCAGCCATGGAAGCCTGGGGTTCTGCTATCTGTAGTGAAGTGCTCCTAGCCTATGACTATTTCACCCAGGATTATTGTTCTTCACACTCCTGGTATTATTGGATATATGCAGATTAGCCTGACCTAATATGGGCTGGAAAGCTAAGGTGACTCTTACTGACAGTAGATAGCTTTCGAGTGTTAGTACTGATAAATTTCTGTGGCCAGAACTGGCACTAATCTTGGAGTGGGGACTTTGCATTTAAACCAGTGCAGGTAACATCTGACTATTACGTCACCATTTTTTTTTTCAGTAGATGAATATCAGTAACCTCAAATATTCAGATGACACCACACTTATGGCAGAAAGCAAAGAAAGAGACACTCAAGAGCCTCTTGATGAAAGTGAAAGAAGAGAGTGAAAAAGTTGGCTTAAAACTCAACATTCAGAAAACTAAGATCATGGCATCTGGTCTCATCACTTCATGGCAAACAGATGGGGAAACGAAGGAAACAGTGACAGACTTTATTCTTTTAAGCTCCAAAATCACTGCAGATGGTGACTGCAGCCATGTAATTAAAAGATGCTTGCTCCTTGGGAGAAAAGTTGTCACCAACCTGTACAGCATATTAAAAAGCAGACACATTACTTTAAAAGCAGAGACATTATATAGCTAGTAAAAGCTGTAATTTTTCCAGTAGTCATGTACAGATGTGAAAGTTGGACTATAAAGAATGCTGAGCACTGAAGAATTGACACTTTTGAACTGTGGTGTTGGAGAAGACTCTTGAGAGTCCCTTGGACTGCAAGGGGATCCAACCAGTCCATCCTAAAGGATATCAGTCCTGAATATTCATTGGAAGGACTGATGCTGAAGCTGAAACTCCAATACTTTGGCCACCTGATTCGAAGAATGGACTTGTTGGACAAGATTTTGATGCTGGAAAAGATTGAAGGCTGGAGTAAAAGGGGACAACAGAGGATGAGATGGTTGGATGGCATCCCCCACTCAAAGGACAAGAGTTTGAGTAAGCTCCAAGAGTTGGTGATGGACAGGGAAGCCTGGAGGGTTGCAGTCCATGGAGTCTCAAAGAGTTGGACATGACTGAGTGACTGAACTGAACTGAACTTTGTGAAAAAAGCAAAGTTCCATGTTTTTAGTGAGTCAGGCCTGTCACTGATGAGTCTGAATCCTCCTCACTTCATCTTTAGATGAAATGTGAGTGCTTTTACTAGAGTCACATAGTTGCTCAATTTTTTTATATAATTTTATAATTTAGTTATTAACTTTATTTTACAGAAAACCATGTTAGAAGTCAATTTTATTATTTATGTTACTAGAGAGGTTTTCTAAGAAACATAAATACTAGAAGAAGCAAACATCTTGCCTACAGCTCAGATAAGACCTTTAGGAAAATCATTTTTAAAAATTAATGGAAAAAACTTTAGCTTTAAGAATCATAACTTTTTAAAAGTCAATGATATTGAATTAAAACATAATCTAATTTTATTCTAAAATGATCTTTATATGTTTCTTATTTCCATAGCAATAAAAAACTTTCATCATTCTTATAAATGAAAGTGGCATTTTATAAGCTTCTATAAGAAAAGCAGTTATATGAAGTTACTTTTGTTAGTAAATATTACTAAATTAGTCAGTCTTTTTTGAGCCATTTAGCTTCTTAAATCATTAAGCATGCATCTGTTTTGAAAGCAGACATCTACCTTATGCTTGAAAAAAATTAAGTTAAAAACTAAATATCTTTGCTGTTTACTGTCCTGTGTAGTAAGGACTTATTTTTGAGGAGGTTTAAGATGGAGGAGTGGGGAGGGACAGAATGCCACATTTTTAGTCACAAAGGATTTTTACTCTGATCCTTTTGTTTCTTGTTATCTTGGATCTATTTCTGTAAAACTTGTAGCTTTACAAAACTTGTAACTATTTTCTAAAAAAAGAATTTGGGGCCTAACTGCTGATATGTAATTATAGCAGTATTATTATGTCTCTTGATGTAGTCCACTATAATCAAAGTTGTATACTCCCTGATTATATATCCAATTGTCCTACCAACCATGAAACAGTTGCTAGGAATGTTCTTGAGAACCAACTTTGCTTCTCCTTATCAATCCTTCTGCATTTACTGTAAAATCTTGAAGACCTTATCCTTCAGACACTCATTATCTTCCATATACATAAAGCTTCACGTGAAGAACATATTTTAGAATTTAGTTTTGAGGTTCCAACTTTCCATACTGACAGAGAAGAAGAGGTCAGAGAGAGGCAACCAGAGAGAAGCAACTCAAAGAAGAATTTTTAAAAATGTCTTTGGCTAACTTTGTTTATATTTTCGTTCTTCCCACTGGAAAACTCTTTTGGTCAACCAAGAGGACCCCATATTGTTCTCAGGGTTGGAGTAGCATTCGTCGTCCTGAGTTCACATGTTGCACACTCCACTTCCTGTGCCTGTAGCTGACATTGTTAATCTTGGTTTTCTTTCCTAATATGACCTCAGAATCCTCCTCAATACGCAGGATTGGCAGCCCCTCCCAAACAATCATAGTTGGCTTGCAAGATGAAATCCATCTGTCATCTTTAGTTTAGAAGGTATGTCTAAGGATTGCCCTTTAAACACTTTTATTGGTTTTGCATGAAGATATTAAACCTTCTTATTAGATTTTTAGATGACATCATGGTGTGAAGACTGGCTGTTATGAGAGAAGTTTAGGGTTGTACAAGGAACAGTGGTCTGGGTTCAAGTTCAAACATCTGAACTTGCACATACAGAGAGAGGAGCCAGAAGTCAGAACAGTCTGAAATGTCAAGCCCCCAAACTGGGGAAAGGTATCTGTTCTGGAGAGACCTGCAACCTATAATGGACTTTGCAGGAACAAGAAATTAATTTTTGTTGTGTTAAACCACACACACACACATAATTACTCCCTGTGTCACACTGCACAAATCACCTTCCTTCTTTCTGCTTTTCCGTTTTGTAAAAATGACTACAGTAATGTACCAGTTAAGTCTGCAGTTAGGCTATAATTTAATACTGGTTGTGATGACCTTTGCAAAATGTCTGATGATATGTACATGGAAGTCAATGTTATTGTTATGTTTTCTTTGGAAAACTGTGAAATGGGCATATTTGCCTGTTTTTGTCTTAGATGAGTAGGGCTTCCATTAACAAAGCACAACAGATATTATATAAGCAGAATTGCAATCAAGCAGGCCACTCATCTCTAACAGGGAACTGAGGCAATTTAGTCCATTTGTCCCTAAGAGCTGGAAAATTTCCCTCTTTTTTTATTCCCCACCCTTCCTCTTCTCTGTCCCCTTTTCTTCTTTCTATTCTTTCTCCACTTTCCTTTTCTGCCCCAATTTCTTCTCTTTCCTCTAGAATCTCTTAAGGCAATATTTGGCTAAAGATTAAGGAAGAATCCCTTCTCTATGCCAAGGCCTCAAATAATAAACTCTTTTTAATAGCAACAGATAAAAAGCCTGAAATACCAAGAGACAGTCATCAATCAAGGTTTTGAATAAACTTGCTTCATTCGGTTCAGTTCAGTCACTCAGTCACTTTGTGACCCCATGGACTGCAGCATGTCAGGCCTCCCTGTCCATCACCAACTCCTGGAGCTTACTCAAACTCATGTCCATTGAGTCAGTGATACCATCCAACCATCTCATCCTCCGTCATCCCGGTCTCCTCCTGCCTTCAATCTTTCCCAGCATCAGGGTCTTTTCCAATGAGTCAGTTCTTTGAATCAGGTGGCCAAAGTATTGGGGTTTCAGCATCAGCATCAATGAATATTAAGGACTGATTTCATTTAGGATTTATTGGTTGAATCTCCTTGCAGTCCAAGGGATTCTCAAGAGTCTTCTCAAACATCACATTTCAAAAGCATCAATTCTTTGGTGCTCAGCTTTCTTTATGGTTCAACTCTCACATCCGTACATGACTACTGAAAAACCATAGCTTTGACTAGATGGACCTTTGTTGGCAAAGTAATGTTTCTGCTTTTTAATATGCAGTCTAAGTTGGCCATAGCTTTTCTTCCAAGGAACAAGCGTCTTTACATTTCATGGCTGCAGTCACCATCTGCAGTGATTTTGGAACCTCCAAAATTAAAGTGTGTCACTATTTCCATTGTTTCCCCATCTATTTGCCATGAAGTGATGGGACAGGATGCCATGATCTTAGTTTTAAAATTTTTAAGTTTTTTTCACTTTCAAGATGCTCTTTAGTTTTTCTTTGCTATCTTCCATAAGGGTGGTGTCACTGCATGTCTGAGTTTATTGATATTTCTCCCAGCAAACTTGATTCCAGCTTGTGTTTCATCCAGCTGGAATATATTACGTATGATATACTCTGCAGATAAGTTAAATAAGTAGGGTGACTACTGATTTAGAACCAGTCTGTTGTTCCATGTCCAGTTCTAACTGTTGCTCCTTGACCTGCATACATTTCTCAGGAGGCAGGTAAGGTGGTCTGTCATTCCCATCTCTTGAAGAATTTTCCACAGTTTGTTGTGATCCATGCAGTCAAAGGCTTTGGTGTAGTCAATAAAGCAGAAGTAGATGTTTTTCTGGAACTCTCTTGCTCTTTCGATGATCCAACGGATGTTGGCATTTTGACCTCTGGTTCCTCTGCCTTTTCTAAATCCAGCTTGAACATCTGGAAGTTCACGGCTCATGTACTGTTGAAGCCTGGCTTGGAGAATTTTGAGCATTACTTTGCTAGCATGTGAAATGAGTACAGCTGTGTGGTAGTTTGAACATTCTTTGACATTGGAATGAAAACTGACTTTTTCCAGTCCTGTGGCCACTGCTGAGTTTTCCAAATTTGCTGGCATATTGAGTGCAGCACTTTCACAGCATCATCTTTCAGGATTTGAAATAGCTCAACTGGAATTCCATCACCTCCACTAGCTTTGTACGTAGTGATGCTCCATAAGGCCCACTTGGCTTTGCATTCCAGAATGTCTGGCTCTAGATGAGTGATCACATCATCATGGTTATCTGGGTCATGAAGATCATTTTTGTATAGTTCTTCTGTGTATTCTTGCCACCTCTTCTTAATATCTTCTGCTTCTGTTAGGTCTATAATTTATTTCATAAAGTACTTATTTCCAAATTAATAATCACTCAAATATCCTGTTTTAAAAATAGGGCTCAAATGAGGTAAGATAAAATTAATATGAATTATAAAATTACACAAAGCTCTGAAACATTTTTTTTAAAATCAGAGTAGGACATTTAACATATCACACTGTATTTGTATCAGTTAATTTTTTTAAATTGGAGGATAATTGCTTTGCACTGCTGTGTTGGTTTCTGCTATAGAACAATGCAAATAAGCCATATATATATATATATGTATGTATGTATGTATATCTCATCCCTCTTGAGCCTCCTTCCCACCACCACCCCCTCACACCCCTCTGGCACGTACAGAGCACAGGGCTCCTTCTGTTATATAGCAACTTCCCTTTACTGTCTGTCTTATACGTGATGGTGTATATATGTCAATGCTACTCTCTTGAGTGTTAATATACGATATTTGTTTTTCTCTTTCTTAAGTCATTCTGTATAATAAGTTCTAGGTTCACCCACTTCATTCCAACTAACTCAAATTTTTCCTTTTTTATGGCTGAGCAATTACAAGTTACTAGGTAGAAAGCAATAGTAATTAAATTAGATAATAATATGCTCTTAACTTTATGAAGTTAATTAGTGTTGCCAACTCTCATGCTCGTGGCCCACGTATCATCTGGGTCCTCTTCCCATGGAGTCTGGGAGAGACTGACCTGACTTCAGCATGGTAAAATCTCTGAGCCTCCCTCAAGTTTCACACAAGTACAAGGTGAGAGGACAGAGAATAGTCTGTATTCTTAAGGTCGGTTTGGGCTCTAGGCTCCTTCTGACCTAGTTCCAGTGTTAACTCAGATGCAAAACATCCCCCTTCTCCAGTTCCCCAGAAAATTCTGCCCTTCCAAAGCTTGTGGAAGTGTACAGAATTTTCTGAAAATTATGTCTGATGAAAGATTTGGAAGGGCTTATCTTTCAGCACACAGGTAATTTCAGATGAACATACTCCTCTCTGCTTTTTCCCTATCCTTGAATCTCTCCATCATGGGGAATGTACTCTGGCCCTTCTCCCCATGGAGATTCTTGCCCCATACCTTCAGAAGGTTTTATCTTTCTGCCTCCCTCTCTCTACCTGCCTCAGGGCTAAACAAATTTGTCTCACTATCTCCAGGGTCACAAGTTCTCCAACAAGATGCTCATCAATATACTAAATATGCCTGAATGTAAGAGACCCAAGAATGTACTTTCCAGAAGAGAAGATCCTCTTTAAGATCTTCTCTTTAGTAACTTAAACATGTATATAAATTATTGATATAGAATAAATAGTCAAATGTCTAGTTACAGTATTGACCTTATCAATTTAATCACACAATTATACTTAAAAAAATCCATTATAGAGGACCTATATTGCTTTTTTTAAATTGAAGTATAGTTGATTTACAGTGTTGTTTAGTTTCAGGTATATAGCAAAGTGATTCAGTTATACATGTACATATATTCATTCTTTTTAGACTATTTTCTCATATAGCTTATCACATAATATTTAGTAGAATCCCCTGTGCTACACAGTTGGTCCTTGTTGGTTATCTATCTTATATCCAGTATCATGTGTATGTTCATTCCAAGCTTCTGATTTATCCCTCCCACCAGTGTTTCCCCTTTCATAATCATAAGTTTGTCTTTGATATCTGCAAATCTGCTTCTGTTTCATAAATTAGCTTATTTTTTAAATCAGATTCTATATATGAGTAATAACATGATATTTGTCTTTCTTTAACTTACTTCACTTGGTATGATAATTTCTAGGTCTATCCATGTTGCTGCAAATGACATTATTTCATTCTTTTTATGGCTGAGTAATATTCCATAGTATATATGTTCCACATGTTTTTCATTCATTCATCTGTCAATGGACATTTACATTGCTTCCATGTTCTGGTTATTGTAAATAATGCTGCAATGAACACTGGGGTGCATGTTCTTTTCAAAGTATGGTTCTCTCTGGATATATGCCCAGCTAGATCATGTGGTAGTTCTATTTTTGTTTTTTAAGGAACCTCCATACTGTTCTCCATTGTGGTTGAACCAGTTAACATTTGCTCCAATCATGTAGGAGGGTTTTCTTTTTTCTCCATATCTTCTCCAGCATTTCTTGTTTGTAGACTTTCTGATGATGGCCATTCTGACCAGCGTGAGGTGATATGTCTTTGCAACTTTAATTTGCATTCTCTGATAATTAGTGATGTTGGGCATCTTTTAATGTGCTTTATGGCTATCTGTATGTCCTCTTTGGAGAAATATCTAGATCTTCTGCTCATTTTTTGGTTGATCTTTATTTACTTATTTATTATTTTTTGACATAGATCTGCATGAGCTGTTTCTATATTTTGGAGATTAATCCCTTGTCATTTGCTTCATTTGCACATATTTTTTCCCATCCTGTGTGCTGTCTTTTCATTTTGTTTATGGCTTCCTTTGCTCTGCAGGAGCTTTTAAGTTTAATTAGGTTCCACTTGTTTATTTTTGCTTTAATTTTTATTACTCTAGGAGGTGGATCCAAAAAGATATTGCTAGGATTTATGTCAAAGACTGTTCTGCCTATGTTTTCCTCTAAGGTTTATAGTATCCAGCCTTACATTTAGGTCTTTGATCCATTTCAAGTATATTTTTGTGTATGGTGTTAAGGGGTGTTCTAATTTCATCCTTTTACATGTAGCTGTACAGTTTTCCTGGCACCACTTATTAAACAGATTGCAGAGTTTCTCCCACCAAAGTGAGAGTTCTGAGCCTATCAGGTTCCCCAACCTGAAGGTCTAGCATCAAGAGGAGGAATCCCCAAAGCAGCTGGCTTTGAAGGCCCATGGGACTTAAGTACAGGCACTCCACAGGACTCGCGGAGAGAAATTCTTCGTATTTGACATGGTGTCTTTGCCACCAATAGAGCCATTGTTGAGTCACCTAACACAGCTTCCTAAAACTCATTAAGTTCATTTCTTTCTAACTAATTTGAAGGACACAGAATGCAAAGAGTTGGACATAACTGAGCAGCCAAAGCACACACGCCATATTTAACCCAATCAGCCTGCTTGCACTGAAATTTTATCCCAGACCATAAGAATCAACCTGTTATTTGTGTTCTTCATAATGTAACCACTTAATTTATTGCTTTTTAAAGTGACCTTTAAGTCTTATTCACAATGACATTCAACACTTGCAACTGAGAGATTGTACTGGGGAATAATGATTACAGCTGGGTTAAATTTCTTTGTCTTCTTTTTGTAACTGAGTCTCTTGAGTGACCTTTATAAACAACTGAAATTAACATTGATTGAAGCAGTTTCAGGCAGGTCTTCCCCAAACAATTCTTAGTCGTTCAACTTAAAACTTCTGAAATAATGTCTCATTAGATTTGAATTTAAGGTTGCTATCTCTATGGGAGGGATAAACAATCTCAAAGGCAAAAAACCCCAAACTCTCCCCTTATGTTCTAGTATATAGACAATTGTCCCCTAACTTTCTCCCTAGGAAGGACAGTGGTGCCAGTTGTTAAAATTTTCCTTATTACACAGATATTTATAATATAATTTAATCTTGTAGCAGTGCAAATATTAATTCTACATTACAGATGAAGACAATGAAATTCAAAGAAAAGTAACATCGCATGGCTTGACATAGGGCCAAGTCTAGCCAAGTGGTTTTCCTTAAAATACAATAAAAGCAACATACAAGGATCTTTAAGAATCTGCCTGCAATGCAAGAGACCTGAATTCAGTTCCTGGGTTGGGAAGATCCCCTAGAGAAGAGAATAGCTAGCCATTCCAATATTCTTGCCTAGAGAATTCCATGAACAGAAGAGCCTGGTGGGCTACAGTCTGTGGGTTCTCAAAAGGTTGGACACAACTGAATGATTAATACTTTCATTTTTCTTTCAAGGGAGTAAATCTCAAATATTCTCACCACAGAAGAGAATTAGTAATTATGTAATGTGACGATGTTAGCTAATGCTATGGGATAATAATTTTGCAATATATACATGTATCAAATCAATATAGATATCAATCATATCTCAATAAAGCTGGGGAAAAAAGAAATGCATACAATGAATTTATAGTATGGTTATAATAACAGAAAAATAAAAGACCACCAATTTATTTTTTTAAAAATACAACAATCTGGATAATAGTTTGAGATTAGGAGGAAGGTTTTTCTAGCAATTGGCTCTGTAATATTAAAAATAAATGCATTTCTTTTATTTCTTCATTAGTAGATACTTTCACATATTCCTTGGAATTATTTTCAAAGCCCTTTCTTTTATAGCTGTGATAAGGTCATTTATTACCTAATTCAAAGGTCTGAGTAATCATTCTCTCTCAATATGCTATTTTCATATTTTTAAAGAATTTGTGCCTATGCTAAAATAAGAAATCATCCCTTATTTGTTGGGGAGGGCAAACCAGATGTAAAGCAGGATTTTGGAGGGGTCTAGACTGTTAAGTTCAGGGTATGTGGGTGATAGAACTACTTGCAAAGAGAAGTTATGGGGAAAGAAACTCATTTTTAAATAGCTGCTCAACATTGAAAGCCTGGAGAAGAGCTGCTAATATATGTGTCTTTGTGTGTGGGGGAGGGACATTGGGGGGTAAGGAGGGTTGTTTGCTGAATGATGAATAGTGAAAAATTACCGTGTAGCCCTTTTAAGAAAATTCATAAAAAGTGTCCAAGTTATTCAATAATTCTATTTTTGTAGTTTCTTTGTTCTCTTACACAGAAGTGAAAGGACTTTGTGCTTTGTGTTCAAATTCCTTTTTGGGTACAGAAGAGAGAACATAGAAGAAGTAGCCAAACTAAGTTCTTTGAGCGAAGGCTAGCTCATTGGACTGCCAATGATTCAGGCCATTTTGCAATGCCAATTACTTCACTTTTATCCTCATTCAAGAATTATAAGACCTGGGCAAGGTTCGTGGTTCCTAAGGTGAATTTGAACTAGAAGAAACACTAGTTCATGCATAACAAGAACTCTCATAGATTGGAGTGCCCGCCTCTTCAGCATGGTCACTTTCTCAGCTTGGACCCCAAACATCATCAGAAACCACTTAATTAGTTCACTTTAAGAAACCACTGTCATAAGAATCAGGAAAAACCCAAATTCATATCATCAATATATTTTTCTCTTTGTAGGTGAGCCCTTGTGAGCAGCCAAATCAGAAAAAAGGCTGTTTACTCAGAAGGTCCCTTGTTGGGATGAAATCAGATCAAGCAGAAACACTAACTTGAACTTCAGGAGGGAGATGGTCTTGCTTTAAAAAAACAAAAGCAAAAAATCTCTTTAAAGTTCACTGATATCATTCCCTGCATCCATAACTACACCAAGACTCACTGGAGATCAAATACTATAAAGTCCAGCTGCTAGGTAAGCAGGTGCTTGTTAGTGAGTATCCCCCACCTTATTGGCAAATTTTCCTTTGGACATGGTAATTCATGCAGCCAAGACTCCTATCTTTATAGTTACTTTGCATACATAGTCTGCTTTGATCACCAAGTTCAGTTGTACAAATGCAATCTTATTTTCTTCCTTTCCTACACCTTGCTGAGGCCCACGCTGCAGGTGCCTGAGAAAATACTACCATTCCCTCCTAAACAATAGGGCTATCATTTCTGTATGAGAAGCTAAGCACTCATTCTTTTTTTAAAAGAATCCTCTCCTGAATTTCTGTTTCTCTTTAATACTTAAAGACTCTAAGAAGCCTATATAAACCTAAGGATATAAAGACATAACAAATTTAAATTTTATTCCTTCTTAAAGTTTAGGCTTTGAACATTAGCAGAAGTTATGGCTTTGTAAGTGTCTGGGTCAGTACCTCATTTTGCTCCCATTCCATATTTTTAGAGTCAATAGTAAATTCTTCCCTAATCCCCTCTTCATTAAGTTCAAATGGAATTCTAGCCTATCAGCCAATTGTGTTTATTTATTTGCTTCTGTTCTAATTCGACAGAAAGTTTTAAAAAAAAAATGGGAGTAATGTATTTCAGAAGGCTCTGTGCTTCCTGGAACAATCCAGTATCACAGCAACCACTAAGTCTGTGTGTCCTAAAAACAAGTCTGGAAAACATTTACTCTGCCTATTTATATATTGGACCTGTTTCCATGGCATTCCCAGGTTTAAATAATGCATGGAGCTCTTCTCTACCCATTCTGATTAATTATTCATTTACAAATGTTTACTGAGTATCTCTACTCTGTGTCAAGCACTATAAGAGGTATGAGCTACACAAAAGAGAACAATAATGTTTATATCTAGAGTCAGTATCTGCAAAATTTTTAAGTTGCGCAGTACTATTAGTAAAAAAAGTGCTACATCTATTATTTATTTATAAATAACATACATGTGTTCCTGTGCAAATACTGTATATAATAATTCATGAAAATAGCCATTTTAAATGGATCAGATTTTCAAAAGTTAAAAAGAATGTATGTTCTAACATTTTCTTCCCTCACACCACTGGGTCAATTTGCATAGCGATTAAGGTGTGGAGGTGCCCTACTCTGAAGACCACTGAACCTGTTGACCAATGTTTAATGTATCTGTCACTGATACTGCAATAGTGAATTTGTAAAGTGCAAGTATATTTTTTGAACTATTTTACAGGTGAACAAATCTTTTTCAAAATGTAATAAGAATTTAAGAATCACATGTCAATGTAGGAAAACAACTGAAAAAGAAATACATTCTTCTTCAAACCTCTACAATTTCCCAGACACGAAATTATGTTATGTTATGATTTTGGATTGGAAACTTAAATAATATATGGCATTCAATGAGTGTATCAACTTGGAATTCAGACAAAGGATATAAATACTTCATTTTATAGTGCTACTTCTTTATATTTATATTAATCAATATGAATTAAATTTAGTGATATGCCAGTACAATATACAATGCAATCATTAAATGGCATGTTTTAAATAAATAAAAGATTAATTGATTAATAATTATGATTCTTCATTAAATTTTTCTTTAACAAATAATGTAGGTATTGCTTATTGCCATAATTCATCTTATTGGTACACTAGTAATTCTTTTTAAAAAGAACTTTTCAGAAGATGACTAAAATAGGTAATAGCCATAGAGCTAATTGCTAAAGAGGTATTGAGTAAAGGAAAACATCTTGTCACTTTTAAATATATTAAAATCTTAAAATTTCAAAACATATATGTATTTGTAAATAAATACATGTGTATGTTTGTATCTACAAACCATAGAATTTGAAAAGGGAAAGAAGTGATGCTACATGAGAAATCCCCTTAGTAGTAAATTTTTGATATTAGTTATGAAAACAAAATATTGGAGGTCAATAGGGTAAAAACATGCTACTTGGGAAACCTCAGTAATCAATAACCAAACAAAGATTTTTAACAGTCTCACTTTAGATCTAATGTGGAATCAGAATATTTTAAATGGAAAAAATGTTACTTAAACTGAAAACTTTTAGCTGGACTATTAAAGAAGAAGGATGCTATATTTGAGATCGCCTCATCTCAAGGAAACTGAAATTATCGTTACTACATGAAAAAAGCACTAAAAGGGTTACATACTGCATGATGCCAATTACATGACATTCCGGAAAAGGCAAAATTATGTAGACAGTAAAAAGATCACTGGCTGCCAGTAGTAGGAGGTTGGTAGATACGAACAGGAGGAGCTCAGTGCAACTATTCTGTATAATACTGTAATAGTAGATACTTATCATTACACATATGTTGAACCCCACAGAATGTACAATGCCAAGAGTGAATCTTAATATAAAGTATGGACTTTGAGTGCCCATGATGTGTCAAATGCAGATTAATCAACTGTAACAAATATACCAGTTTGGTGGGGGATATTGATAAGGAGGGAGGCTATGTACATGTGGGAGCAAGGAGTATATAGGAACTCTGTACTTTCCTCTCAAATTTGCTGTAAATCTATAAGTACTCTAAAAATATATATAATCTTAAAAAATAAAGTTCACTTTAAAACTTTGTAAGCTCTTGGATGCTGCCATTTTTTAAAAGGAAGAAAATTTTTTACAAGAAAATTGTAATATTGTTTCCTCGGGTTTTAACTAAAACATTCCACTACTGAAATTTTAAAATGAAATTACATGACTAAAATGAGCCACTTACACATAGATGGCCCAGAGCATAAAAAATATTGACAAGTTTTGGTTGGTTGATGCACCTTTCTATAAATGCCATTGACTTTTCCTGTACCCTTATTTGAATGAATAAAAGCAATGATTAATGCAAAAAAATTTTAGTGTTGTATATGCTCAGCAAGACAACTCAAAATATTCAATAAAAGACCATTTTGGACTCTGTACTTTGAAATAAAGCAGAAGACTGAATGAAAAGAAGTTAATGGACCAGGTTAGAGGAAATTGTGAGACAGTGGATCAAATAAAAATTACTGGAGATCCCTAAGAACCTTCTAATAGCTTAAGTGGTTTCATAAAATGGTTTCATAAAATTGTAATTTTTATCCTTAAGTCAAGATAGAAGGGGGGGAAATGCTTTGCCTTTTATGTTTCTATTACATTTACCTCGTTACATAAAAATGTTAACATGAACTTTTCATGCTATGATAATGATGTCTCAGAACTTTTCAAAAATTATTTATTTTTGGCTCCACTGAATCTTTATTGTTGCACATGGACTCCAGTGTGGCGAGCAGGAGCTCTTCACTGAAGTGTGCGGGTTCTGGTTGTGGTGGCTCCTGTTGCTGCGGGGCACGGGCTCTAGGCACACAGGCTTCCGGAGCTGTGGCTTGTGGGCTCCCCTGCGAGGCTTAGTGGTCGTGGCACACAGGCTTCGTGACCCCAAGGCATGCGGGATCTTCCCAGATCAGGGATGGAACCCACGTGCATTGGCAGGCGGATTCCTATCCACCGTACCACCAGGGAAGTCCATGATATCTCAGAACTTTTGATGTAATAACAGAAAATTACAGGCAAATTGTGTGACATACTGCTAGTTGTCTCCTAAATCTATTTCCCCCTTCTTTGCTAGTAATCAAGTTCTAGCTAGGCAGGCAGCTAGAGACCAGTCTGCTTTGCAGTTTGGTAGGGCGATGTGATTAAATTTAGACCAATAATATGTGAGTAGAAATAATGTTTGCCATTTCTAGGCTTTGGCCTTAAAAACATCGGGGATATGTTTCTCCAGCTTCTCTTCACCTCTTCATATAGGGTGGGGTATAGACATGGCAGTGACCCAGCTTCAACTATCCCGCCAAAAATAATGTAACCCTAGTGGTAACAAAGGAATAGATGGGGAGTTCTTTCTTGGTCCTTAAATAGCCTCATGGAACAGAACTGCTTTGTCACCCTTAGGTGGTGAAATCAAAATATAACAAGAAAAAAATAAACTACCATCCTATTTTAGCAACAAATTTTTATAGGTTTTTTTTTTTTGTCTCTTTATTATAGTGGCTTTACTCTAAGACAGAACAAATTTAAAAATAAAAGGGATTTATTGGTTAATGTAACTAGAAAGTCTAGGGTTTCTATGGGCTTCAAGATTGGTTTATCAAGGAGTCATTCCTTTCTAGGTCTCTATCTTCTATGCACTAGCCTAATATCAAGTCTGGCTTCCCCATGGTGATACAATCACCAGCCAATCACTGAAATCCAAGCAAGAGAATATAAAATCTACTTTGAACCTGAACTTCATGCCTCTTCCTAGAGCCAGTGCTGTATGAGGTATTGTAATTGTGCCTACCAAAATAAAGATTCAGGTAGGTTTTTAAGAAAAGGAAAATGCAGGCTGGAGAGAAAGTCACACCACTATATTCATTACATGTGACTTTCAAAATTCTCATTCACTGGGAATTAAAAAAAAAAGAAAAGAAAAATATCCCCAGGTCTATCCCTTCTATGTAACCCCTGCTTCTCTGAGAACTTCTGCCTAATAGATTGTGAACTTCTTATCTGTTGTGACTTCCCCAGTACTTAGGATAGTGCCAGGAACACAGTAGAACCCAAGAAGAATTTGCTTAATTGAATTCATTTAAATTAAGTTTGAAAAGAATGATTAAGAGAAAAGGGAAATCATATTTAAGCAAAATTTCAGGTTAAATTTTTTAGCTTCAATTTTATGTCTTGGATATTGGAGGACTAGGCTAAATCAAATATCTTTGAAGGAAAACAGGAGTCTCTTGGATAGATTAATAATTTAAAACATTTACAGGAAAGAAACAGATATCATTATCATTTCTTTATTTCATGAGGCTTTTGTTACACTCTACTTGGGGAATGGTTGGGTGGGAGGCTGATTGCCAACAGCAATAGGCAGTATGGAATATTTGATGAAGAGATTAATGTTACGAGGGTATAGTCCACCTCTAGCCCAGACCCCAGATGACAATTACAGACAGAATTGTGGTTTTCAGAGTTGGAGAGCAGGCCAGGAAAGCAGCTCCATCAGAATGCTGTCTTGAAGAACTTATTCCTTTCACATTCTGTCCCTTCTCAAAAGCAACTTGGAAAGCAAGAAAACCCTAGACCATATAAAGTATAATTATTATCTTTCCAGACTCTGAAGTCCATCTTGCCTGTGCAGTCACATTACAGAAAATCACACCCTTCAGGCTTTTCCCAGAAACCATCTGTTCAGGGAATACAACGTTCCACTTGAGCAAGAGCATGTGGCTTGGTGGCTACAGCCCTGTGGCCCACAGTCAAAGGAAACATTCATTTTCTTTTGACTAGATTGAGCTAACCATAGGGTAAGTGCTGTGGAGATCCAGATTCAATCCTAGGCTGGCCTTAAACATGCTACTTAGGAGAGAAAGTCTAATAAAGCAAACAGTGGTGAATGGTAAAAGGTGTATAAGTTCTACAGACATTAGATTCTAAATATCTTGACAAAAGTATCTGTCTAATCTGGTCTCTCAGTCCTCTAACAGTGAACTCAGAAAATAAAAAGTTTCTTTTTATTAAAAAGTTCTTCATGCAGAACAGCTATGCTGTTCAAGAGAACTCTAGGCAAAGAGTAAATAATATCACAATAGCAAGTCCTGAGGTGTTTCTAAAGTGTTGGAAGATATTTTTAAAATCACTTTAAGAAATCATTGCTAGCCATTTTTATGTCTTCTTTGGAGAAATGTCTGTTAAGTTCTTTGGCCCACTTTTTGATTGGGTCGTTTATTTTTCTAGAATGGAGCTACAGGAGTTGCTTGTATATTTTTGAGATTAATTGTTTGTCCGTTGCTGCATTGGCTATTATTTTCTCCCATTCTGAAGGCTGTCTTTTCACCTTGCTTATAGTTTCCTTTGTTGTGCAGAAGCTTTTCATTTTAATTCAGTCCCATTTGTTTATTTGTGCTTTTATTTCCGATATTCTGGGAGGTGGGTCATAGAGGATCCTGCTTTGGTTTATGTCGGAGAGTGTTTTGCCTATGTTATCCTCTAGGACATAAAAATGGCTAACAAACACATGAAAAGATGCTCAACATCACTCATTATCAGAGAAATGCAAATCAAAACCACAATGAGGTACCACTTTACACCAGTCAGAATGGCTGTAATCCAAAAATCTACAAGCAATAAAT